>PVIR01016473.1:8274-18793 GCA_004026965.1 Petromus typicus | reverse complement strand
CATTTAAAATTTTTAAAAAATTCTTTTCTTTTCAGTTTGGGAAATAACCCAGGGCTCATGAATGCTAGTTGTGTTCTAGCACTGAGCGACACCCAAGCTGACACGACTGTTTCTTTTAGCTGAAGTAACAGATGGGGGACAGTGACACAGTACTGGCCACCTGATGCTGACCATAAACTTTGGCAACTGAATTCCTTTGGATATGAAAACATCACTTAAAGCACAGCTCCACGGGAAAGGAGTCTGAAACTGAAGGATAATATTTTGAGGAAACTCGGGTATAGACCCCAATTTGCCTGGAGGTGACAGTCTGGCTTCCAGGTACCGCTTAGAAGGTTCTCTTTGTTCTAAGATACTCTAAGGTCTTGAGTTTCACTGTCCTGGGTGGGGCTAGCCACACCAAAGAGACATTTCCTGTGATGTGTCTTCCTGGTGCTGCTCTCCATGGGTGCCATACTCTGCTCCTGACCATGCTGTAGGTAAATCATGTGTGTACTTCAGTGGGTGGATTTAGGTGCAATTCCACTTTCAGGAGTATTCTAGCCCTCAGTCTAACTGCATCTGCCCAGTGTATATAGTGTAGGCCAAAGCCATGGGTGAGGACCCCTGTAGCTGTGTGAGGAGAGACAGCTTGGGCAGAACATGCATTTGCTGGTGCCTCAGGGCCATGCAATGGCTCCTGAACATGCGGGTCTCCAAGGTCTCCTCCCTGTGGCATTACGGACCTCCTGAGGCCCCCATCCATGTGGGAGCTGTGAGGGCCAGGGCTGGACGTGCACTGGTCAGGCTCAGGAGAGAACGATGGGCGTCCTAGGAGGTCCTTATCTTCCCGGGGACTGTCTAGCCTGTGAGGTGGTGGCCAGTGGCCTGCCCAGATGTGTCTGTACCTGATGGTGAACCAGATGCAAGGGCAGGACTGTCTTCTGAGAAATGTCACTCCCGTGATTCTTCTGTCGCTTTAAACACTCCAGGTGGAAGGAGGCTCTTCGACCTGCAGAGGAAGGGCCCGGATCAGGGCAGCAGGAGAGGACACTGGCCTGTGATGGATGCTCTGCTACAGTGTGGATCCTGAATGTCCCCCAAGTCCTGTGTGTTGATGGCTTAGTCCCTAGACTAGACTAAGGAGGTGGTGGAAACCTTTAAGAGGTGGAGCCTATTGGGAGATGCTAAGTCTCTGGGGCTCACCTCTGAAGCGTGCTGACCAGGCCACACTGGTCACCTCACTAGGTCATCGTGGGTTGAACACCAGCCACATCAGCAGAGCAAGGTGTGCTTACCGAGAGAGGCGGAGCGGAGGAAGCCCCTCTTTGGAGAGGGCCGGGTGTCCCTCTTGTCTTCCTCGGGGGGTGTCAGTTGTCGATTTTCATCATCCTGGTAGGTAAGCCTGGAACAGAAGACTCTCAGTGTTTGATCCTTGGCCAAGAATGGCCACCCATGGGCCGGGAGTTAGCTCAGTGGTTCCGGCGCCTGTCTCGCAAGCGCAAGGACCCGGGTTCGATTCCCCGGTAACCACATAACAATACTGGGTGTGGAGACCCACACCCAGCAGCAACCAGTACCACATACCACAGTGCCGGGTGTGGTGGCTCACGCCTGTAATCCCAGCCCTCGGGAGGCAGAGGCAGGAGGATTGTGATGTGAGTTGGAGGCTGAGCTCAGGGCCAGCCTGAACCACAAAGCGAGACCTTGTCTCAAAAAAACCTAAAAAAACCTAAAAAAAAAAAAAGAATGGCCACCCATAGTGAGAGCTGTTATCCCCGGAAGGCAGTTTGCCATGTCCCTTAGCGCTGCGGATCACCCTACACTGTGCTTACAGAGACGCAGAGACGGTGCAGGAGAAACTTGCTGTCTTATGAAATTCTGCCCTGATTTCTGGCACGTAGGGGTTTCCTAGGCCTGCTTGCACGGAGGTCCCACCTCCTCATGCACAGCCTGTCTTATGGCCCTTAAGTGTCTTTTCTTTTCATTCCGTGGCACTGGGGCTAGAAACTAGTGAGAGTCTACCATCGAGCCACACCTGAGCCCTGAATCTAGCATTTCTGATTTGGGGCAGTGGAGGTACTTTTGGATCAAAGATATTGAGAATTCTGGAAAAATCTTTTAAGCCCATAAGGTTTTTGGAGTAGCTAGCCTCTTTATTTACCACGACTATGCTCCATGTGACCCCAAATTTATCTCCCACTTCTCAGTTCTCCTTGCCCTGCCAACTCCTTCATACTCCCATCACAGAAACCACTGTCTGCAACAGACACAGAATCATTCTGTGAGCAAAGAGCAGGATGCTAGGGGACCTTCGGGGATGTTTTGTCAGTGGCTTCCACACCTTTGGCTCGTGACTCAGAACTGTATTTTCTACCTCCTGTTGTACACAGACAGGTCTAACTGAAGGAGGCTTCATGAGCCAGGCTGCCTGAGTACATGAATCCTAGTCATGCGCTGTAGTCTGTATCAGTCTGTTCTATTTTATAATAAAATATTGGCCGCCAACACCTAGGTGACTTCACATTCCCCAGCAGGTCAGCCTGCAGTCGGACACTCACAGGAGAGTCCTGCCCTTGCGTGCTGCCCCGCAGGCCGCCGACTCTGTCCTTGCTGTCACTCCTACTTCTCCCACAGCACTGGAGACAGAACCCAGGCCTGGAGCCTACCACTGAGCGACTCCTCCTTCCTTCCCCACCAGTCTCCTCGCACCTCGACTGTGCGGACTTCACTCGCTGAATCCACCCTCTAAACAAAACTCACATCTTTCTCCTGCAGGCCTTGCTCTTGTTCTCCGGCAAGAGGCACTGTGCTTCACAGCATGGTCTTTGCCATGAGTAATTAACATTCTAGATGGCCACTCAGAGAATGAAGCCTCTTAAGGAGCTTCAGGGACTTTTTTTTTTTTTTTTTTTTTGCAGTACTGGGAATTGAACTTGGGCTCTTGTGCTTCCAAAGTAGTTGCGATACCATTTGAGCTAAGTCCCCAGCCATGTTTTGTTTTACACCTTGTGCCACTGAGTTAGAAAAGTTGAAGGACGGGATGTCATTCCCGCCACCTGCTTGCTAGTGACCACGGCTTCCATGTCTCCCCTTGGCCCCTCACCTCTGTTCCACACAGAGAAAGGAGGCGGGTCTGCTGCTGTCCAGCCCGGTGCCCCCGGCAGGAGTCTGGACCTCAGGGAGCCGAACACCCTACTGCTGGCTGTGGTGGCTCCAGAGCAGGGTCCCGCTCTGCCCCAGTCTCTCCAGCTACGCTCGCTTCTCTGCGGAAGTCTTAGAGGGTGGTACTTCCTCCCAGCAACGTGCTTTTGGGAAGACTCCTAAAGTGGTGTGTGGAACTGTTCTGAATGTACCCGAGAGTTAGAAACATACTTTCCAAGTAGACTCAGTAGACACTGACATAGCCAGGTGGTAAAGCCAAGGTTTCACAAAACAGTTCTTACCTCTGTGAGGTCTGAGCCGTTCTGACTTTTCTATTGTCTTAGGCTATGCTGTTTTATTTTAATTATTATTTTAATTGTGGGTATTCATAGGATTCAGTGCGATAATTTTAATGTCCATTTATTTGCAGGACAGGACTGAACTATGTCCATCCTTAGCCCTTTTTATTTATTTTTATTTTTCAGCTTTTTGAGACAGGGTCTTGCTTTGTAGTTTAGACTTGTCCTAAATTCAGCTTTGAACTCAGCTTCCTGCCTCTGCCTCCAGAGGGCTGGGATGACAGGCGTGAGCCACCACACCCAGCACTGTGATATGTGGTACCAATTGCTGGTGGGCGTGAGTCACCAGGCCTGCCATTGTAGTATGTAGTTACAGGGGATCAAGCCCTAGTCCTTGTACTTGTGAAGCAGGCGCTGGAACCACTGAGCTAAATCCCTGGCCCCCAGCCCTTTTTTATTTTGAGACAAGGTCTTGCTAAGTCATTAAATTTTGTGACAGACTTGAACTTGTGATTCTTGCCATTTTTACATGTATACAGTGTATCTGATCAAATAAGGGTTGTTAAACTTTCTACCTACTTAAAATTTTTGATGGGCATCTAATAATTGCACATATTTATAAGGCTCACTGTGATATTTTGACATATGTGTGTGCCCATCAAATTAGGGTAATTCATATTTTCATCTCATTGTCATTGGTTTTTGTATGGAGTTCTTGAGCAATTCTCATGTAGTTACTCATAAACTATATCATCTTGCTATTAAAGTCCTATTGGTCAATGACTTGACATTTTAACAGGGACAAACCCAGGAACTGGATTTGCCTAGAGCGACCTCTTCTGGGCAGCTTTATTCCAAGCAGTTTCATAGAATCTTTGCCTAACATCCACAATATATGTGTGGTTGCCGAGTCTCACTGGGACATATATATGTGTGTGTGTATATATATACACACACACATATATATATATGACTGTGGCTTGTAGCATCAAAAGTTTAAGAAATAATGTCTAGAAGTTTTTCTGGGAGCATTTTATGGTGCAGAAAGGCCACATTGAGAGGGGACAGTGTGATGAGGGCGTCCATCCCTTTACTTCCCCCGAGCCGCGCCCACAGGCATGTTCTCAGTGACCCGGCCCACACCCCGGGCAGGAGGCAAGGGAGCTCACATCTCTGTGGAGAGCAGGCTGGGCTCGCTGCAGTACTCGGCATCCTCATGCAGCTCCACATCGTAGGGCTTGTCCTGAGGGGCCTCCTCCGGACACAGCACGGCGATCTGGCTCTCCCGGGAGTGGCACCTGCCATATCCAGGACAGAGAGAAGATCAGGAGCTTCCAATCGTCTGCCTGTCCCTCAGCGAGTAAGAGGTCACCACATGTGCCCTCACGTAGTCGTGTGCACACAAGTACACACCTATACAGGCCTCTACACAGAAACTGCACACACATACACAGATGCACACATGTACAGAAGGCTCATACACACACAGATACACACAGGCACAAATGCACACATGCATGTGCACACTCACAGGCACATGCCTGCACACACTTGTGTACACTTCACACCTGCACACACTGCTGCCATAACTCTTCCTCCTGCAGCCCCTGAGGGTGCTGCAGAACCATCGCTCCGCTAAGATTAGGGCTCTGTCCCTGGTGGGAGGAGGAGCTCTGGGCTGGGCTTCAAGGAACTGTGAATTCTGGGCCCGCTTCACTCACCTTCTGGCTCAAAACACTTAGCTCACCTAGGACCTCAGTTTCCCTTTCTATAAAACTGGCATAACAGGGCTGGGATTTAGCTCAGTGGTTCCGGCGCCTGTCTTGCAAGCACAAGGGCCCAGGTTTGAATCCCGGTAACCACATACAATACTGGGAGTGGAGACTCATACCCAGCAGCAACCAGTACCACATACCACAGTGTGGGGTGTGGTGGCTCATGCCTGTAATCCCAGCAATCGGGAGGCAAAGGCAGGAGGATTGCTGATGTGAGTTTGAGGGGGAGCTTGAACTCAGGGCCAGCCTGAACTACAAAGCGAGACCGTCTCAACATACAAACAAACAAACAGTCATAACACAGTTCCGGCCTGACCAGAGGCCCGTAGTGAGTAACAGATGAAATTGGAGGTAGGCTGGTGCTTGGAAGGGTGGGAAGGACCTGCTTTTAAGGAAGAGTCCTGGGCTGTAGTGCACAAGGGACGAGGGGGCCGCTGAAGGTGGCTGAGTCTTGGGGCACTTGTATGACACAACTGAGAGGTTTCTGGCATTGTACTTTGAAGCACCTTTGAATCTGACACTGGCTCCCTGGACTGAAGGTGCAGAGAAGACACTTTATGTGGAGGGGTTTGTTGTGAGCAGAGAGAAGTGAGCCTGACTCCCTGCTGAGTCTGGGTCCTTCCTGAGCTCCAGACCCACGGAGTGTTACCATCTTCTCTAATGGGAAGAAGGGGAACCACGGTCTAGCAAAACATACTGTGTGTTAGGGGCTGTGTATGTTATCTTACCGAGTGTCTTCCGTGGGGAGGAGAAATCCCCTGATGTTGGTTGGTTCCTCTAGCTCCTTTCTAAAAATCATTTCCCCCTTATTTAGTACAGAACAAAGTTTAATAGGAAAATACCCTTGGCAGGAGGGAGCTTAATTTATATGGAGGTACTAATGATGGACATAAAGAGTCTCCCTGAAGAACAGGTTTTGACAAGGTTCACAAGGAGAAAGTGACACTAGGACGTGTCCTGCGTCCTCAGAGGTTGTGCTACAGGAACTGAGGCAGTAAAGGGGGAAGGGCCGAGACAAGCACGGGTAAGCTGCTTGGCAAAGTCACCCTTTCAGGGTGACAGTCTCTGGGCACACTGCCCTGTGCAGAGCGGGCATCAGCGCACAGCCCTTGAGCCCAGGGCTCCCTGCAGTGCAGGGCTGGGGGTGAAAGTAGCCTGTTTTCAGAGAGTCTGGTAGGTAGGATGGATGAGCAATGTCTCTTGCCCGCAAATGCCCAGACTGTGTGGCCATTTGAAAGTAGGTACTCCCTGGCGACATGAAACCAGTGGACCAGTGTACTGTCTCCTTGGATGGCAGCAACGCCATTACTCCAGGGATTTAGAAAGATGATACTTTGCTACTCTTTCTGACCTGGAGGGCAGGAAAGAGGCAGTCTGCCTCAGAACCTGGCTTGGTGTGGGTGGGGATCTGCTCAGCGAGATGGCCCTGCTCTGGGAGAGGCGCCCAGTTAAGATGTAGGGCACCAGTAGCTGCCTACCGGGAGGGCAGGTAGGAGGGGAGAGTGAATCTGGAGGAGAGAGAGGCACTTGACCCAGGGTGCTCCTGTCCTGTGGCAGAATGAGCCAGTGCGACCACCTACCAGCAGCATACCCCCAGGAGGTGGTGAGGTGCGTCCACCCTTCCCACTTCACCTGTGTGGAAGGCCAGGTCTGCGCGGAGACTTGGGCAAGAGGGAGGGGTATCTCTTACATCCATCTTGGGGGATCATGAGCTAGGTGGGTCTGGTTAGGAAGGGTGAGTGAGGAGAGGCTCTGCCAGGTGTGGTGCCAGGAGACACCCTAGCAGACAGGGGACGCTGCCTCACTGGTGCATGGCTGCCGCATTTGGTCAAGGCCAGCTCTGGCTGGCGGTCTGGTGCCTGCTTCATCATATGGAGTGGGAGTGGGCAAGGTCCCCATGGGAGCTGGAGAGACTGTGGTGGGCTGAAGGTCCAATCTCCTCCACCCTGGTGTCCTCAGGAAAAGGTGCATGAGGCTCGGTGCACATTTGAGCCCACCTTCCTGCTTACCTCATGGCGCCAAGCTTCCTGGTGGTCTCTTGTGCCCAGGTGGCAGGAGATGAGGGGGGCCCATGGCCCTCAACTGTGCTGACCGTGCTGGGGTAGCCGGTGGGGCGGGGGAAGCGGCCCAGGGCGGTATTGTTGGCGTTGTTGATGTTGGCATTGGAGCCAGTGGATGAGTAGCTGCTGGGGGTGAAGGTGGAGTCCACCAGCTTCTCGTGGGAGGGTGACTCGGTGTCCCCTTGGTTGTTACCCGCCTTGTTGATGTGCAGCGGGCGCTGGGTGGTGAAGGTCTGGGGGAAGGTGCTGCGGCTGTCGCTTTGGTAGTAGCTGACGTGGTTGCCGAACAGGCCACCGGCCCTCTGTAGGCAAGAGGGGGCGTGGGTAGAGGGAAGGCTGTCGTCAGCCTCTCCTTTCGGGGCAGTCCTGGACAGCTGGGCAGAGACACTGCCCCCGGGAAGCTTGTCAGGTCTTGACGGGCACAGGCATGGTGTGGAGGTGACCTGAGCGCTAAGCCTCTAAGCCTGCTCTCTTGAGGGTCTGGAGGATGCAGAGGATGGTACCCCACTGTGGGAGTGGGGTCAGCAGGAGGCTCTGCGGGTGTGTCCCCGCAGGGGCTCCTGGGAACCCTGGAGACCGGAAGTGGGTTTTCAGGGCAGGCCCAGGATAGGGAGCCTTCAGAGTCACAGCCGCCTGACTTGGCAGAGTCCGCCCTGAGAACTGAGGGGTGGGGAAGGGACTAAAGCAACCAGATTTCTTAGAAAGGGAAAGCCACCAACTTACAGAGCTAGAAGCTGTGCTGGCCAAACAATTTTGAAAAATAAGGATGAAGCATTTATCCTATCTCTTATGCTGTGAACTCTTTCCCCTTAGGATGAGCTTTGAGATTTAAAATCAGTGACCAGTATTTTTCCCCAAAAGACTTCCTTGCCTAGGCAAGTGGGCAGGTGGCTCTAGTTGCAAGGGCGGCTCGATCCTCACACCAGACGCTTCCTGGCTTCTGGTGACTGGGGCTCTGGTTAACCTGGCACAGAGCCCCTGAAGCCACTTGGTGACTATCTCACGTGATGGAGGATGGCCAGGGGCATGATGGGCTGACCCAACTCCCTGTGTGTGCCAGATAGCCTAGAAGCTAGGTAGGGGCCTGGGCACAGGGCTGAGCCAGGCCCTGGCATGATTAGGGTTGGTAACCTTCCCTTCTATAGAGAAGCAATTTTAGCCAAGTGCTTTAGGGTGAGGCAGGTAACACAAATGAATGAAGAAAGGTGGTGTGAGAGGTCTAGTATTTCAGCACAGCCGAGGTTAATCTTCACAACTGCTATTGATGACCAGTCTCAGTCTCCGGGAAAGGAGAGTGAGGCCTGGAGGGGACCCTGTGACCTGCACAGCACAGGCCCCATCATGGCGGAGCAACCACCTCTTGGTTCCCACCCCTGCTGCTGTGTGGGAACCAGTGGGTGCGGCCAGATCCTGAGATGCTTCCCAAGAAAAGAAGGAAGTCTGGAGTTTTACTTGGATGTGCCAGATGTTCAAATATTGTCCAGCAAGGCAGGTGTGGGCCAGGAGTTACCTGAAACTGCTCAGAAACACGGTGCTTCCCACTTTTCTAAGCTGCTGTGTCCCAGGGGAGCTCGTATGACAAGGAGTTGGGCTAAAGGGTGGAGGGACGCGGGGCAGCTGAGCAGAGGAGCCTGGAACTGCTGCAGAGGGCAGATCTCCCCCTGGGTTTTCTTGGCAGGACACAGCCCACCCTCTTTTACTTTGAACTGAATGTAGTACAGAAAAGCACCTACCCTGAAGATGTCGTCTTCAGAGGCTGCGGACACAGCCTCCTTCATGGCCTTGTCTAGCTCTTCCTCTGCAGTCAGATCTCCAGAGATGGCTCGTCGGATCTCAGGCCCGATGTCGTGCAGTGTGCGCAAGCCAGCCTGGAGCCCAGAGGGGCACAGGAGACCTTGGTTCTTCTCACTGACCTTCACAGCCAGCTGTTCCCTGGCACTCTGCCACCCAGCCCCTGCACCCTCTGCTTCTCTGCCTTCTGGTCTAGAGACTCTCCTGGGGTGTCTCTTGCTACCCTAGGCTGGAGGAGTCCACTTGTCTACCCAGAAGGATAAAAAGGTACCAGGGTCACCAGGGACCTGGGCATCGCAGGAACCCCCAGCTGCATGCGTGAGGACTCCGCGCTCTGGGAGGGCAAGAAGGACCGTGCAGGGCGGTGAGAGGAGGAAGGGGAGAAGGGCAAGTCCACGTCACCCCTTCTCACGTCCCTCTACGGAAATGCCCTCAGACCTGGCCTCAGCCCCTGCTGCGGGGCGAGGGGCCTTTCCAGGATCAGAGGATAGTGACCAGGACCTTGCTGGGTGTGTGGCCCCTCTAGCGCCTCACCTGCAAGGACAGAGCGTTCCTCTGGGAGGGTTTGCCCACGAGCCCTTGTTCCTTGCGCTTCTTGAATTTCCGGAAGTACTCTTGGATCAGGAAAGTAGCATAGAACTTCCCAACTGTGACCTCGTCATCTGAGACACAGAGAGGAGAGAGGATTGGGAGGAAAAAGGACAATTCAATTCATTACATTTTCATTAATTTTAAGTTTATAAATTTAATTTTTTGAGTCAAAAAGAGAAAAGTACATAAAGTGCTATACTGAACAGTCTGTCTATCCCCTCCCACATCCCCTATCTGCTTAGTTCTCTCCTCCTCATAGCTAATTCTTTTTAAATAAGATGGGGCACATTTAGGGTGGTTTAGCCATAGATTGTTTAAAAAAATAGTTTCTTGACTATTTTTCTAGAGGAGACTAATGCAAATAATTTATGCAAATAAGCAAATATATTATCTTTTCTTTCTTTCTTTATTTTGAGACAGGGTCTTGCTTTGTAGTTCAGGCTGGCCCTGAGCTCAGCCTTGAACTCACAGCAATCCTCCTGCCTCTGCCTCCCTTGTACTGGGATTACAGGTGTGAGCCACCACGCCCGGCAGTGTGGTATGTGGTACTGATTGCTGGTGGGCGTGAGTCACCACACCCAGCATTGTTGTATGTGGCTACCAGGGATCAATTTGGCCCTTGTGTTTGTAAGACAGGCGCCAGAACCACTGAGACCCACCTTTTTTTAAAAACAAAACTGCTTGGGGGCCGGGGAGTTAGCTCAGTGGTTCCGGCGCCTGTCTCGCAAGCGCAAGGACCCGGGTTCGATTCCCCGGTAACCACATAACAATACTGGGTGTGGAGACCCACACCCAGCAGCAACCAGTACCACATACCACAGTGCCAGGCGTGGTGGCTCACGCCTGTAATCCCAGCACTCGGGAGGCAGAGGCAGGAGGA
>PVIR01016472.1:5352-36691 GCA_004026965.1 Petromus typicus | reverse complement strand
AAAAACGATCTCCAAAAGGCTCTTAGAGATGACCAGATTCTTTCCCCGTGGCTGCCTTCTCCCTCTGGAGAATGGTGCGCGATGCGCTTTTGACTAACGAGGCAAAAGTGAAAGAGGCCCTTGAGGATAGTGAGAGGACCCTCCAAGATGTTCAAGAGGAGGTCTTCCAACAGTCACTTCAGGATTTAGATTTAGAGCAGGGGGAAAAACTGGAAGTACAAATGGAAAAGATTGAAGGAAGGCGTTCCAATTGGCCCACACGCTCTGTTTTACTATTGCCTGTCTTAATTTCTCAGCAAATAACCCCTGCATTCTGCTCACGCCCTATTCTTTCTTCATAATTCAATGACCAACAGCTACATGTTGTATGTCAGGCCCTTGTGGCAATGGAAGCTGGAGACCCCTCCTCCCACATTTGGCTCAGTATGATGGCCAGGTAGTCAAAGACGGGTAAGAAGGAGATGCAGCACTAGCAACCTAAGACAGGGGTATCCGCCGGCACCGCTGGTATACCTGATGACCGGTAAGCAGTGAAGTGCATCGTCCTCAACCTAAGACAGGCACTGGTCGAGCCCTTGGGGTGTCAAAAGAAGAAGGGGGGCGATGTGGGGTCCCCTGAGGCTAAACAACTCCAGCTCCATCAAGGAAGTGCAAGGCAGCATATAAACATCCGGTCCCTCTGGGCCACAGTGATTAAAGGAAAACAAATAGACAAAGACCACCCCCTATGGGGCTGGTTTGGGGAGGCTGGGAACAAGGAAGTGGGGCTGTATATAAGTGCTGAGAGTGCTGGCAATAAAGGCTTCTCCACCATTTCATCTCCTCGTGATGACCCCCGCCCATGGTTCGGTGCCAGATGAGAGGCCCTCGGAAACAGGACCCAGCAGCAACATAGGCACCAAGTAATATAAAACTTGTATCTAAATGAGCAAAAATAATCCAAACAAGAGAAATATTAGAACTCTCAACCTGAATATCCAAAATGCAGTTTGTGTTCTCTAATATCAAAGAATGAATTCTAGGAACACCCAAGGTTAACAGTAAGGAAACTTTATTGCGAGAAAAATAGCTTCTGTCTAAGAGAGACAGGAAAGAGACTGGAAGGTGGGTTGTCTGCCCACCCGACTTTTTAAAGGTGTTTCATTTGGCAAAGCCATGAGGTGAGGCAGGTACAAAGTGGGACAAAACTGTAAGACCCAGTGGAAAATCACAAGGTGAGCATGAGGTTGGACAAAACCATGGCCGACCCATAAGGTTACAAGTATAGTAACCCAGATAATATTTGACTAAATAGGGGTTAAATGAGACAGCAAGTACCATACAGGGAATTTCAGGAAGGGAAATGGACTAGGGAGATTGATGCCTATTTAGAATAATAAGCACTGCTATTTATCCCCAGGGGAAGTAAGCATATTACCTCTTCTCTTTTTATAATGCTAACCAGCAAAGGCACCTCATTGTTTTTCTGTGCTAAGGGCCAAGCTTTGTATAACTGCCTTATAATAATTTCTATCTAAATTAGCTATCTACAATGGTAGGATGGGAGAAATTATGATAGGTAGAAAGGAGACAAGGAAAGTCATTTTAAAAATGAAAACTACAGCTTTAGGGTACAGACCCAGGTTAAAAATTGTTTTTTCTTTCGCTTCTCCCAGAATGCAATAAGCCTCAGGAATTCCCTTTCACCAACAAATGGGTTTGGCTCTTTCCTTTTTATTTTCAAATGGCCCTCTTTCAATTGTAAATAGCTCACATTTTCAACTGTAAAATTGGCTTGCCCTATAAGTGAACTATTATCTACTGTGGGGGAGCTGTCCACAGGCAACCACCAAATGAAGACTGAGACTGTAGGCTAACAAATTTCAGATTGCCACTACCAGAAGTACATAAGTATTCCCAGTTCCAACTTACAGTGTGTTTCATTCCTCCGAGTACCCATACTCCACTTTTAAGCATGTACTTAAATTCCACCTAAAAACTCTTCCTATGCCTCTTACTGATGGATCCTGAAAATGCCCCCCAGCAGGTGAGTTTTCTTCTAATGTAGTTCAAGAGTAAAAAGACAAAGCCTCCAGTTTAGTTTTATAATAGGGAGGTGTTGCTGGGTTTGGGAGATTCTTGCTTCCTACTTTCCAGATTCACCTAATCTAAAACAATGAAATAAATAAGACAAGCAGGGCCAGGGATTTAGCTCAGTGGTTCTAACACCACTTTGGAAGCGCAAGGGCCCAGGTTGGATCCCAGGTAGCCATGTGCCACAATGCCGGCCATGGTGACTCATACCTACCAGCAGTCAGTAGCACATACTACGGGTGAAGGGTATAGTGGCTCATGCTTGTAATCCCAGCAGGAAGGCAGGAGGCAGGAGGCGGTCGCCTGGGCTACATAGTGAGCTCAAGGCAGCCTGAACTACACAGCAAGACCCTGTCTCAAAAAACTAAAAAAAGGCTGGGGATTTAGCTCAGTGGTTCCGGCACCTGTCTTGCAAGTGCAAGGACCCGGGTTCGATCCCTGGATAACCACATACAATACTGGGCATGGAGACTCACCCCAGCAGCAATCAGTACCACATTCCACAGTGCTGGGCGTGGTGGCTCACGCCTGTAGTCCCAGCACTCAGGAGACAGAAGCAGGAGGATTGCTGTGATGTGAGTTTGAGGCTGAGCTCAGGGCCAGCCTGAACTACAAAGTGAGACCCTGTCTCAAAAAAAACAAAGGTAAGCAAAAAAAATAAAGTTTGAAAAAGTAAAAATGAAGGGTAAAGGAGCTTGGCCTAAGTAAAAGAAAGGGAAAAGGTATACCCTGAGGAACACAGGGCAGGCTGTCGGGTCCTGTTTCCGAGGGCTACT
The DNA here is from genome assembly GCA_004026965.1 of Petromus typicus. Classification (NCBI taxonomy): domain Eukaryota; kingdom Metazoa; phylum Chordata; class Mammalia; order Rodentia; family Petromuridae; genus Petromus; species Petromus typicus. The sequence goes on along the minus strand of PVIR01016472.1, from coordinate 33,842 downwards.
TATCTGGCATCAGACCACAGGCGGGGATCATCATGAGGAGACAAAATGGTGGAGAAGCCTTTATTGCCAGCACTCTCAACATTTACATACAGCACCACTTCCTTGTTCTCAACCACCCCAAACCAGCCTTTTAGGGGGCAGGCTCTGTCTCTGTTTTCCTTTAATCACTGTGGCCTGGAGGGGCCCCGCTCTGTACTTGAAGGAAGTGCCACCTTGTACTTCCTTTATGGAGCTGGTGTTGTTTAGCCCCAGGGGACCCCACATCTCCCCCCTTCTGATTTAGATGCCAAAAGGCTCTACCAGTGCCTGTCATCAGGTGTACCAGCGGCGCCGGCGGATACCCCTGTCTTAGGTTGCTAGTGCTGCATCTCCTTCTTACCCATCTTTGACTACCTGGCCATCATACTGAGCCAAATGTGGGAGGAGGGGTCTCCACTTCCATCCTGACATACAACATGTAGCTGTTGTTCGTTGCGTTTTTTCCAGACACATAGAGCAAATATCACAACTCCAAACCCCAATAACAACAATATCCCCAGGGATCGAACCATCAATGGAGGACTCTCCCGAATAGATCGCTTGGCATCCTCCTGAACCTCCTTCACCCTCAGTGCCACCCTCAGTAGGTGGTGCAGGAACACCAGCAGAACAACCAGCACCAACCTTCTTGAAGGGAATTATGAAGAAAGAATAGGGTGTGAGCGGAATGCAGGGGTTATTTGCTGAAAAATTAAGGCAGGCAATGGCAAAGCAGAGTGTGTGGGCCAATCGGAAGGCCTCTGTGGTATTGGTCAGCGTGCCATCAAAAGGGATGACGGCCTTGCCCACGTCTGCATTGGTCATGAAGATGGAGGGGAAGAAAAGGGCGTCAATCCCCGTTGGCTGAAGAATCGATGGGTTTTGGACAAACACCCATCTTGTCTCACTCTCTGGGCGTGTGAACAGGATGCACAAGACGAGAAGGAACCCAAACAGGAGCATCAGCATCTGTTGGATAAACACAAACAGAGCCCCTGCTGGCCACCAGCATGGGGTCAGAGCCTTTCCATGTGCCCGTTAAAATATCTTTCCACATGACCACAGGAAAGTTTGAATCTACCCATGGCTTTACATGTCTATCCATTGCAGCGTTTCCCGAATTACCTGCTGTCAAATAGTTGAGTGTCAAAAGCACTCAGTGGAGTTGATTAGAAGGAGACTGAGGTAAAGACAGAGGCCCCCCTCGTTGCTTTTCTAAGTAGTTTTTTAAAGTTTGGTGGTCCTTTTTACAATTCCCTGCCCAGCTGGGTTATAAGGAATGCCAAATTTGTGTTTAATGCCCCACTTGCTAAAGAAACATTCTAGCTGTTTGGAGCTGTAGGCAGGGGCATTATCAGTCTTAATAGCCCTGAAATTGGACACCTGTGGCGCCTTCTTGTACACAGGAAGCCGGGCAGGGAGGGGCAGTAGGCTCTGGGAGCCATCTTAGGTGCACCTTTTGAAAATGCTGATTGCGCATCTCATCTAGATGCCTCTGTTTAAGATCTTTCAGTTTATTTCTGGTCTCTCTAGCAGCCTCTTCTAAACGCGCAACCTGTAGCTGCTCCTCTAGTTTCTCTGTCTCTTGCTATAGCCTTGTTAGGCCCGAGCGGAGCCTCTCCAGGAGACGCGCCCCAGAGAGACACGCAGTCAGAATATCGATGCAACAGCAAGAGGTTTATTCTAATACCAGCGCTGGTACTGTCCTGACACGCATTAGAGGACCGGCCCTGAGTTACAAATTTTCACAGTTTTTATACCTGCGTTTCTAGCTTAGGCAAGGTGTCTCTATTTCATTGGCTCAGCAAGCTGACCTTTAAACTCATTGGTGGGTGACTTTTCTGCACTGCCTGTGGTTTTTACTTCCTCATACTTGGATTTCTGGGAAGCCCCTATCTGTTCTGTTTCTGGGAACTGGAGGACTTTACAAGAAATAGAAACTTACGAAATAGAAACTTAGACCTACTACTTTTTTTGTCGCAGGTGGGGCCTGTCCTAGATTTTCAACCTTACAGCCTATTCTGCTCTGCTTCACTGTCTTAAGTCTTCATTGTTGGTATGAGTCTGTAAATCACTCTTCCCCCCTTGTACCGCTGTTCGGGTCCAGACCACAAACTTCACGGAGGAGACCTCTGCGGCGCCTTCGCGATCTTTCCCGGAGCGAACGTCTCCTTCAATCTTTCCCATTTGTACTTCCAGTTTTTTCCCCTGCCCTAAATCTACCTGAAGTGACTGTTGGAAGACCTCCTTTTGGACATCTTGGAGGGTCCTCTCACTATCCTCGAGGGCCTCTTTCACTTTTGCCTCGCTAGTCAAAAGTGCATCGCGCACCAGCCTCCAGAGGGAGAAGGCAGCCACAGGGGAAGAATCTGGGTCATCTCTAAGAGCCTTTTGGAGATCGTTTTTGACATGGTCCCAGTCAGACAACATAAGGCTTCCGCTGTGCCGAAACCAAGGACTGAACTGATCGACAGTTTCTACCAGTAGTGAGGCACTGTCTGTCTTAATAGCAGTGCCATTTTGTTGTAGGAGGAGGCGGACCTGCCCCTCCATAACCTGTCTAGAGTGGGAGGACCCCATAGTGAGATGGTCCTGAATTCAATATACCCCTACTTACTGTGCTGGCCCGTGGTGGCCCAGTAGCAAGTCCTCACGATGCCAGATTTCGGTTGGGACCTCCAGTTGTCAGGTCCTGTTTCCAAGGGCTACTCATCTGGCACTGAACCATGGGCGGGGGTCATCTCACGAGGAGATGAAATGGTGGAGAAGCCTTTATTGCCAGCACTCTCAGCACTTATATACAGCCCTACTTCCTTGTTCTTAACCACCCCAAACCAGCCTTTTAGGGGGCAGTCTCTGTCTCTCTGTTTTCCTTTAATCACTGTGGCCCAGAGGGGCCTGCTGTGTACATGCCGCCTTGTACTTCCTTTATGGAGCTGGTGTTGTTTATCCCTAGGGGACCCCACAGCAGGCTACTGTGAGGAGAGCCATGGTAGCGAGCTCTTTGTGATGTCTGTTCTCTTTTAATCTATCCATGGCTTATGGGAATCCACAAGAATATCTCCATAAGGGGTCCTGAGAGGTGGTGCTCATAGATACTAGGATCTCACGATGTCATGTTTCCCAGCCAGTCTAAGCCTAGCCCTATCTCTCATCTCACTTTTCCCTGAGACACAAATCTCCCAAATTCTTTTTTTTTTTTTAGGTTTTTGGAGACAGGGTCTCGCTTTGTGGTTCAGGCTGGCCCCAAGCTCAGCCTCAAACTCACATCACAATCCTCCTGCCTCTGCCTCCCGAGTGCTGGGATTACAGGCGTGAGCCACCACGCCCGGCACTGTGGTATGTGGTACTGGTTGCTGCCTGGTGTGGGTCTCCACACCCAGTATTGTTATGTGGTTACCGAGGAATCGAACCCGGGTCCTTGCGCTTGCGGGACAGGCGCCGGAACCACTGAGCTAACTCCCCGGCTCCTCTCCCAAATTCTTTATGGGCTGCTCATGGCATGGGAGGTCTCTGTCTTCTGTGGCTTCTTCAAGCTGGAAGGGGCTGCAGATCCTACCAAATGGGAATTTCGTGCTTTCCAATTACCTTAGGTGCTGTGGCTCACTGGATGGGTTGGAGAAAGAAAAAGCTATAAGAAAATAATAAAGCAGAGTTAAAGTAGTGCACGTTTTTGTAATAACTTCAGGCATACCTAAGAGCATGGCCTGGTCCTTGTAAGCTATTCTCCTGTTAAGCACAAATAACATTGTGTTCCAGAATAGCTCTGGCCTGACAGAAAGTCATTAGTTCTAGTCTCTGTCCTGTAATTAACCTTGTAACTCTGTTAGTACTGTTGCAAAGAACCTCTGATTGGGGTCCCCTCAACCTCAACTGTGGGTATAGATCCAGAGGGAGGTTCTCTAGGGTGGGAAGGCCAAACAGAATGAAGTAATTGAACTGGCCCACCCATGACATCCAGGGTCACCCAGGGTTCCGTGGAGGAGAGGGTGATGTCTGAGTACAGGGGCACTGTGGGCTCCCTAGGCCCCGTTAGTCATCAGAGCCGGATATGAGGGCTCCTGGCAGGCCTACCCCTCTCTGGGGGTAGGCACTGTCAGACTTTTCTATGCCATGAGACAAGCACAACAGCTTCCTCACACTCAGAGCAGAGCTCAGGTGGTGGCTTGGTGTAATCTGGTGCCCAGTTTGCTGTCTTCTTGCACTTGAAACAGGAACCTTGTTGTCCTTGAGCTTTCCCTCAGATGATGTGGGTGAATTTAAAGCACTGGCAATGGTGACAGCTACTGTCTTAGCTTTTCTCTTCTGTCTCTTCTCTAGGTCCTGTTAAATACAGAAAGGGCCACATCCAGCAGTTGGGCATAGGTGTCTGTGGTCTCATCTGAAGCTTTTGTAGTCTACGCTGAGTATCTGGGGCTATAAACTAGAATATCATCCCATTCAAAGAAGTTGAGAGTCTGGCTATAGGAGGTTGGGAAAAAATATACCCTTCAAGTGTAAGATTGAGAACCAAGTAGTGTTCTGTGGAGTTTAGGAGAAAATTGTATATGGATCTACCACTAGAGGATGGATTGCAATGACAGGCTCGCTAATGAGGCAGAGATCTTGTACCATTCTGTATTTTCCTGATTAGTGTATTTATGAAAGACACAGCATACCTCCTTATCTTCCTGATAAGAGCAGCTAGAATATTTGACATTATTCCTACTCCATGACTAAGATTACTCCATGTTCCAGTTTGGTTCTGCTAAAGGAGAATATCCTCTCCAGGGTGGTCTTCTTACCTTTTTGGTCATTTGCATAGTTCCTAGCCTGTTGGACACTTGTAATTGAAAAGGGGACCTGATTTGTTTACCTGGGGAACTATAAGGAGGAGGTAGAAGAGATCTCACATTACATCAAACAGGTAAGAGACCCACATTCCCCTGAGAGACACATGAGAGTTCCAGGTCAGGGCAACTCTTAGTTTATGAGCCTTTCCTGTGATAAATACTCACAAAAGCCTGCACATACAGGATTTCATTCCACCTGTAATATTTAAGCAGGAATACTGTAACTGGAGAATAGTCTCACAATTTAAAGTACCATCCTGTACCTCTTTTTTTTTTTTTAGTTTTTTGAGACAGGGTCTCACGTAGTTCAGGATGACATCCCATCCAGGTGAATAAAGTCTGTGACTTGTTGCTTTCCACTTGCCTGCTCAGATGGTATCATTTCTCTGTCCATCACAAGGAACCTGGAAACCCTAACCCTGGTTGCTTAGGAGTGTGACAGAGGTTCTACTTCACACAAATAATTAGACTAAATCATTGGCTGGAGGCTTGGTGGGCACCAAGTTCCATCCTCTCATCTTACTGTTAGTTCCCCTGGAGACCAGCGCCATCCTAGAACTGGATGGGGGGCTCCCAAGAGTCAACAGATCACTCAGGTATGGTTGAAAGAGCTAGTCATAATAAATTACATAAGACATTCCTCTTAGCTCCAGGACTTATGGAATTGCAAGGATTTGAAGACTTTTGTTCCAGGGGTCAAAGACTAAATACGTATTTCTTGCTACATCAGACTGATATTAAAATGCTGCTGGGCTGCTTTTAATTTTCACTTTCCATAAAGAAGATTTAGGGTTTTTTTGTTTGTTTTTAAGACAGGACTTGCTGTGTTGCCCAGACTGGACCTGGATTCCTGGCCTCAACTGATCTGTCAATCACAGTGATTTAAGTAGCACAGCTACAGGCACAAGCCACCATGCCCAATCCTAAGGGTGTTATGTAGGGAACAGGGGAGGGGGACATTAGTAGAACATCTGCTGTTAAGGTTTTCTGGTTTGTTTGTTTTTATTTTTTTTGAGACCAAGTCTCACTCTGTAGTCCAGGAGGACCTGGAACTTTTGGCAATCCTCCTGTCTCAGCCTGTAGTGTTTGAACCACACCCAACTCACTAAGGAGCATTTCAAAGGCCAGAGCCCGGCTACATCTCTATCATCGATAACCAGTTTGTAGACACTGTGGAATGCTATTCAGCCTTAAAGAAGAGGAGAAACTCACACACATTCCAACCTGGGTGAGTGCTGAGGACATTAGGCCTAGTGAAGTAGGTTAATCAGAGAAGGACAAATAGCATAGAAGAAGCACTGCTTGAGACCCACAGTGGTTGCCAGAGGCTGAGAAGGAATAGTAGGTTACTGTTCACACGGTATAGTCTGCTGTGGCAGATGAAAGTTCTGGCTGTGGAAGGTGGTGATGGTTGCATGACAATGTCAGTGTTTAATGGCCCTGAATGTATACTTTAGAATTGATAAGATGTGGGGGGTAGAGTGCAGGGTGGGGGAGTGGGGATGGGGGGAATTTATTTATTTATTTATTTTGAGATAGGGTCTCGCTTTGTAGTTGAGGCTGGCCTTGAGCTCAGCCTCAAACTCACATCACAGCAATCCTCCTGCCTCTGCCTCCTGAGTGTTGGGATAACAGGCGTGAGCCAACACTCCCGGCACTATGGTATGTGGTACTGACTGCTGCTGGGGTGAGTCTCCACGCGCAGTATGGTATGTGGTAACCGGGGATCGAACCCAGGTCCTTGCGCTTACAAGACAGACACCAGAACCACTGAGCTAAATCCCCGGCCGATGGGGAGAATTTAGCTCAGTGGTTCCCTGCCTGTCTTGCAAGCACAAGGACCCGGGTTTGGATCTACCCCCCCACCCCCCTACCCCTGCAACCACATATAATACTTGGTGTGGAGACTCATGCCTAGTAGCAATCAGTACCACTTACCACAGTGCCGGGCATGGTGGCTCATGCCTGTAATTCCAGCACTCGGGAGGCAGACGCAGGAGGATTGCCGTGATGTGAGTTTGAGGCTGAGCTCAGGGCCAGCGTGAACTACAAAGCGAGACCCTGTCTCAAAAAGAAAAAAAAAAAATTGATCAGATGGAGCCAGTGGCAGGTGGTGAGGGCCTGTAATCCTAGCACCCAGGAAGGCTGATGCAGGAGGCAGCAGGATCACTGTGAGTTGGAGGCTAGTGTGGGCTACATGGAGAGATCCTGTCTCAACAAAACAAAATAAAACATATGGTTTTTCAGTAATGGGGAGTGAACCCAAGGCCCTCAGTCAGAGCTATATTCAAACCCTTTTTTTTTAGGTTTTTTTGAGACAGGGTCTCACTTTTTGTGGTTCAGGCTGGCCCTGAGCTCAGCCTCAAACTCACATCACGGCAATCCTGCCTCTGCCTCCCGAGTGCTGGAATTGCAGGCGTGAGCCACCATGCCTGGCACTGTGGTATGTGGTATGTGGTACTGGTTGCTGCTGGGTGTGAGTCTCCATGCCCAGTATGGTATGTGGTTACTGGGGATTGAACCCGGGTCCTTGTGCTTGCAAGACAGGTGCCGGAATCACTGAGCTAACTCCCCAGCCCTTCAAACCCTTTTTAAAAGTTGTTCATCCTATCATAACTTTGTTGGGCTGGGGATTTAGCTCAGTGGTTCCAGCGCCTGCCTTGCAAGCTCAAGGTCCCAAATCCCCTATAACCACCTACAACAATGCCGGGCATGGTGGCTCACGCCTGTCATCCCAGTACTCTGGAGAGAGAGGCAGAACTGCTGTGAGTTCACGGTTTGCCTAGGCTATGCAGTGAGCTCAGGCCTAGCCTGAACTAAAAAAGCTAGGCCCTGTCTCAAAAAAAAAAAAAAAAGGTGTCCAGATTGGATTCAGAAAAAAATTTTTTTTTGTTGTTTTTGAGACAGGGTCCCACTGTGTAGATCCACTACATGGATCTTTTTTTTTTTAATTGAATTATTTATTGGTACACTTTATATACACATCACAATCACACTCAACATTGTGAATTTGTACCAGTATATGACGAGTTAATTCTCATTTTTACCTATTTCCCTATACATCCTACAACCCTCCCACCTCCCATATACACATGCTTTCTTTTTTTTAATATCATATTTTCTCTTTCCCCTCATTGCTTTCCCTAGCCTGGCCTTGAACTCCCAAAGACCCTCCTGCCTCAGCTTACCAGAGCTGGGATTATAGGCATGTACCACCACAAACACAGCTTCAATGTTTGCACTTGTGATGCTTCTACCTCACCCTCCCAGCATGCTGGGATCATAGGTATACACTACTATTTTACTTTAATGTTGCTGAGACAAAATTTCTGACAACTCCAAATTGCTGCTGGGCGTGAGTCTCCACACCCAGTATAGTATGTGGTTACAGGGGAATTGAGCTCAGCCTCAAGTTCACATCACAGCAATCCTCCTGCCTCTGCCTCCCGAGTGCTGGGATTACAGGCATGAGCCACCACGCCCAGCACTGTGGTATGTGATACTGGTTGCTGCTGGGTGTGAGTATCCACGCCCAGTATGGTATGTGGTTACTGGGGATGGAACCCGGGTCCTTTAACTTGCAAGACAGGTGCCAGAACCACTGAGCTAAATCCCCGGCCCCATTAATATAATAATTTATGTGCTATTTATTTTTTAGAACCACTTGCTTTGCAATTATTGGAAAAAGTATTTAGCTAAGATAGCTTAAGGAAGTTCCTTACCTCTGGCAAGGTTCCTGAAACATCTTGAAAAATGTGTCACTTTGCAGTGAGAATTTTGGGAGTAATCGCTTGCTGAAGTAGTAGAAATCTACAGGCTGTACACATAAAGTTGGCTAATATAGCCCATTAATATACAATGCAGTCATCCCTCAGTATCCAGATGATTGACCCTTGATGATACCAAACTCTCCAGTCCCCTATTTAAAAGTTATATTGGCCGCAGATTTAGCACAGTGGTTCTGGCAATTGCCTTGCAAGCACAAGGTCTGGAGTTTGATCCCTGATAACCACATACAACAAGGCCGGGTGTGGTGACTCTTGCCTATCAGCAGTCAGTTCCACATACCACAGTGCTAGGCATGGTGACTCACACCCACCAGCAATCAGTACCCCACACCATTATAGGCTGGGCATGGTGGCTCACACCTGTAACCCCAGCACTTGGCAGGGACAGACAGGAGGACTGCTCTGAGTTCAAGGCTCTCCTAGTCTATATAGTGAGCTCAGGGGCAGCATGAACTACAAAGTGAGACCCTGTCTCAAAAAACAAAAACAAGGGGCCGGGGAGTTAGCTCAGTGGTTCCGGCGCCTGTCTTGCAAGTGCAAGGACCCGGGTTCGATCCCTGGTAACCACATACCTATACTGGGTGTGGAGACTCATGCCCAGCAGCAATCAGTACCACATACCACAGTGCCGGGCGTGGTGGCTCATGCCTGTAATCCCAGCACTCAGGAGGCAGAGGCAGGAGGATTGCTGTGAGGTGAGTTGGAGGCTGAGCTCGGGGCCAGCCTGAACCACAAAGCGAGACCCTGTCTCAAAAAACCTAAAAAAACCCAAAAAACCAAAAATAAAAACCAGTGTAATATTGACGCAGACCCTATGAACATTCTTCCAAAGACTTTAAATTATCTTGTTAATACCTAATACAATGTAAATACCTTGGGAAGAGGTGTTATACTATGCTGTTTAAGGAGTAATGACAAAAAGCAAAAAGTCTACATCTTTAGTCAGATGCAATTTTTTTTTTTTTTTTTTTTTTTTTTTTTAGACAGTCTCACTTTGTAGTTCAGGCTGGCCCTGAGCTCAGCCTCAAACTCACATCACAGCAATCCTCCTGCGTCTGCCTCCCGAGTGCTGGGATTACAAGTGTGAGCCACTATGCCCGGCACTGTGGTATGTGGTACGTGGTACTGATTGCTGCTGGGCATGAGTCTCCACGCCCAGTATGGTATGTGGTTACCAGGGATAGAACCCGGGTCCTTGCTCTTGCAAGACAGGCACCAGAACCACTGAGCTAAATCCCCGGCCCCCAGATGCAATTTTTTTTTTCAAGTATTTTCAATCTGCAGTTGGTTGAATCCAAGGATGTGCAACAATCCATGGATATGGAAAGCCAACTGCAGTTTGAATTTGCAGGTATTAGGGACAGAAGACTTTTCCTTTCCTTTCCTCTCTGGGTTTAGCATCTAGGGGGTCTGTGGATTAAGATAACAAAACATAGGTAAACAATAACAAGTACAATTTTATTAATACTGTAGGGGATTCATAGACTAGTATAACTCAAAAAAGCAGTGGTACTTGGGGGTCTGTGCCCTTTGCATACTGGATGGAAGGTTGGTCACAAAGGGATGACAACTGTGGAGTGACAAAGAAACAACAGAAAGGAGAGACTATTTTAGTAAGGGCTGTTAGGCAACGCTTCTTGGTGCTAGCTTCCTGTCTTTTCGGACCAGAGTGGTCCTTCTTTCCTTGGCATGGAGAGAGGACCGAGGGGGAGCCACTTTTTTCAAAGAGAAATTTATTCCCCAGGGTGGGGTACAGCTCAGTGGGAGAACCACCTGTCTACAAGGCGTGCAAGGCCCAGGGTTCGATCCTCAGCACCATAAAGGCAAAAGGGAGAAAATACACTCTTTACTTTTAGACAAACAAAGGGAAGGTAAAGAACTTTCCCTGTATCTGTTGATCTTGACAGTCTTTACCTCCTTATGCCAAAGTGGCATATTTTTAAGTGTCATATTCTGATCCTCTCAGAGGCTTGTACTAAACTTCACAAGGCCAACAGCGGTGGATTGGAGCTTAGATGACTGGGGGCATTACTTATGCCTTACACCAGCCTTGTGTCCTTGGTGTCACATTCTTCTTGGTAAAAGCCAGAACTAAATCAGGTGACCCGGCACAGGCACAGGCCTCTAGCTGGGCCCCATTTGATGGCACCTCCTCATCAAAATGGTGAGCTGGGTGTGGACCTGAGGCTGCCAAGAAATGAAATCCTTGTCCAGTGATTCTGTTTTGGATCCAAAAGGCTTCCTGGGCTTGTGGCCTTTCCCCTCCTCTCCTCCCTGGCCTCTGGGGAAGGGAGGAAGCATTAGTGTTACTTCTGTGGGACCCACACTCTTGTGAGCCATTCTTTATAGGAGAAGGAATCAGATTCTGGCTCCATAGGTGGAACTGGAAAGTTATTCTTTAATGAGAGTGATACAGAAGAGGGTCAAATAAATGGGCAACTCCTCCACAAAAACCTTCTACTTATTTAGGGATCTCCCATTTTGTGTAAGAACAGAAGGTGGGTTAGATAACTCTTCTTTAAATTTGGGGAGTCCAGAAACTCTTTCATTCAGAGCAGTGTCATTTTTGTTTGCTGCCATTTGAATTATTCCGATACTTTATATATTGTGTTATAAATGACATAACTTGGGGTCAGGGATTTAGCGAATTGGCGCCATGTCTGCGTTGAAAGCTGACGGTCCTAGTTCCATCCCTGTTACAGGGAGGAGGGTATAATTTCAGTTTTGTTCGTTTGATGTCATGGTTTGAACTCAGGCCTTGTATATACTAGGCAAGTTGTCCACCAGTGAGCTACATTTCCAGACTTTTTTGGAGACACAATAAAATAATGGAATAAGTTGCCCAGGCTGATCTCAATCTCAAGATCCTCCTAAGTCTCCCACATAGCTGGGATTAAAGACACAAGTGCCCATTTGTTTTCTTGAGATGGGTCTAGCTATGTCACCTAGGCTGGTCTCAAGGAGTTCTTCCACCTCGGCTTCCCAGGTAGCTGCCAACCACGGATTTACACCGCCCTCTGCTAAGACATAATTTGTTAACTTCTATAACAGATGAGTGTGAAGGTCATTTTATCTGCAAGCATAAATGGTTCTAGAGGCTCCAACAAGAAAACCAGCCTCATTCCTCTCTGGCTTGTGCAGGCCGTGTGATACACAGTGGCAAGACACTGACCAGCACTACACAAGCAAAAGCCAGCTCAGACCTTTGCTCAGCAACTTTCCTTCACCTACATGTAGGTCACGCCCACACTGTCCACCGAGACAAAAGGATGGCATGCCAGCCTGGAATCTCAGGATGGCCTTGGTGGGTGTGGCATGGATGTGGCCTGCCCACAGGGAGGAAGGCTGGCAGAAGTGTGTTTTTCCCAGACCTTCCTATGTGGCATCAACCCCTGCTGGCAGGCTCCCTGCTTGGGAAAGGCAGTCGGTTCCAACATCTGGACTAATTCTTTTTCTTTTCTTCAGTGCTAGAGAGTAAACCCTGTAGAGCCTCGTTCTTGTTTGAAAAGCACTGTACTTCTGAGCCACACCCCCTTCCTCAGAATAGCTTCTTGGCATCTACAAAATACTTTGGTAAAGTTTGATAAGGACTGCATTAAACCTGCCTATAGATCAATTTGAGAATTAGTGTCTTTATTGTTTATAATCTTTCAATCCATGAACATAGTCTCAATTTTTCAGATTTTTTTTTTTTAGGTTTTTTTTTTTTTTTTTGGAGACAGGGTCTCGCTTTGTGGTTCAGCCTGGCCCTGAGCTCAGCCTCAAACTCACATCACAGCAATCCTCCTGTCTCTGTCTCCCGAGTGCTGGGATTACAGGCATGAGCCACCATGCCCGGCACTGTGGTATCTGGTACTGGTTGCTGCTGGGCATGAGTCTCCACACCCAGTATGGTATGTGGTTACCGGGAATCGAACCCGGGCCCTTGCGCTTGCAAGACAGGCGCCGGAACCACTGAGCTAACTCCCCGGCCCAATTTTTCAGATTTTTATCTTTTATCCTTATGTTGTTTTCATGTGCAAATCCTTACACATTTTGTTAAATTTACATCTTTTTTGAGTGATTGTAGTTTCAGCTTCTACATGTTTATTGCTAGTATATAGAAATACAATTATTTTTATTGACCTCTCATATTTTACAGTCTTGCTGAGCTCATTTATTAGTTCAAGGAGTAGGTTCTTTGGGGTATTCTACATAAACAACCGTAATTTTATTTGTTACTTTCTTTTTCTTTTTTGGGGGAGGTAACCAGGAATCAAACTAGGGATCTCAGTCTTGCCAGGCAGGCGCTGCACCACTAAGCCCTTGGCCCTTATTTGTCACTAATTTTTTTTTTTCTTTGTATTGGTTAGAATTGTACTTGGTAGAGTTTCCAGTTCCATATTTAATGCAGACTTCACTTTTAAAGTAGAATTTTTAAAAAAAATCCTTCCTCGGGCCGGGGAGTTAGCTCAGTGGTTCCGGCGCCTGTCTTGCAAGCGCAGGGACCCGGGTTCGATTTCCCGGTAACCACATAACAATACTGGGTGTGGAGACCCACACCCAGCAGCAACCAGTACCACATACCACAGTGCCGGGCGTGGTGGCTCACACCTGTAATCCCAGCACTTGGGAGGCAGAGGCAGGAGGATTGCTGTGATGTGAGTTTGAGGCTGAGCTGAGGGCCAGCCTGAGCCACAGGGCGAGACCTTGTCTCAAAAAACCTAAAAAAAAAAAAAAAAAATCCTTCCTCTGTTTTAAAAATAATAATGCTTAGCCAATCATGGTAGCCACTACCATAATCCCAGATACGTGGAAGGAGGATTACTTGAAAACAGGATTTCAAGGCCTGCTGGGCAACATGACAAGGTCCAGTCTTAAAAAAAAGGGCTGGGGATTTGGCTCAGTGGTTCCAGCGCCTGTCTCGCAAGCACTGGGGCCAGGGTTTGATCCCCAGCAACCACATACAATACTTGGCATGGAGACTCATACTCAGCAGCAACCAGTACCACATACCACAGTGCCAGGCATGGTGGCTCACGCCTGTAACCCCAGCACTCGGGAGGCAGAGGCAGGAGGATTGCTGTGATGTGAGTTGGAGGCTGAGCTCAGGGCCAGCCTGAACTACAGAGAGACCCTGTTTCAAAAAAAAAGAAAAAAAATGGGCCGGGCAGTTAGCTCAGTGGTTCCGGCGCCTGTCTCGCATGCGCAAGGACCCAGGTTCGATTCCCTGGTAACCACATAACAATACTGGGTGTGGAGACCCACACCCAGCAGCAACCAGTACCACATACCACAGTGCCGGGCGTGGTGGCTCACGCCTGTAATCGCAGCACTCGGGAGGCAGAGGCAGGAGGATTGTGATGTGAGTTTGAGGCTGAGCTCGGGGCCAGCCTGAACCACAAAAGCGAGACCCTGTCTCCAAAAACCTAAAAAAAAAAAGAAAAAAACAGGGCTGGGGATTTAGCTCAGTGGTTCTGGTGCCTGCCTTTCAAGTGCAAGGTCCCAGGTTTGATCCCCAGTAACCACATACCACAATGCCGGGTGTGGTGGCTCACACCTGTAGTCCCAGCACTCAGGAGGCAGAGGCAAGAAGACTGCTGAGTTCGAGGCTTGAGTTCATGACCAGCCTGAACTACACAGTGAGAATCTCTCAAAACACTAAAAAAACCAAACCCCCAAAACAAAAAACCTTTTCCCTCTGAAGCATCTGCATCATGTTTTTGAAGAAATTTTCTACTTAAATTTTACTGAGCATGTACTATTTGCACATCTCTATTCTGAGAGCTAGGGGAATGGAGGTCAGAGGTGGGCAAGGAAACAAAGGTGGCGGGGGAGCTGGTCCCTAAGGGCATGAGTACACAGGCTCTGGAAATGTAGGCACACAGCTGCTCAAAGCAGCCTGTGCTGCTCCTCTCCTCCCTCAGCACTGGGCAGGGGTGGTGAGAGCTGGTTAGGGAAACTTGTGGCACAGCACCAGAAATTCCTAGCACTTTCACTGGGGGCAGGGCTTCCACAAGAGCACAACAGATTTTAAGATCCTGGATATCCCAAGGCCTTGATGTGTGAGGTTCAAGAGGTACAATTAAACTTCTTTTAAAAAACAGTGAGGCACAGTGGAACGAGCCTTTGGTCCAGCTACTTGAAAGGCTGAAGCAGGATCACTTGAGCACCAGAATCCAAGGCCAACCTAGGCAGGATGGCAACATCCCATCTCAAATTATTTTATTATGTTTTAAATGAACAAGCAAAACTCATTTCCAACTTAGGGACACTAAAGATAGGTTCTCTCTCTGAATGGGCAAGAGATAGAAATGCACACAGAGGATCCCCTATTTTGGGCAGGTGGCCAGGTGTGGTGGTGCATGGCTACAATCCTAGCTAAGGAGGCTGAGGCAGGAGGTTCTCTGGGAGTTTGAGGTCATCCTGGGCTATTTAGTAAGTTCAAGGCCAGTCTAAACTACACAGCAAGAGTTCATCTCAAAAATCAAACAACACGTACATAAAATATAAATTGGGTGATTGGGCAGCTGGCAGAAGCTGAGGTGTATTTTTTTGCTTTGGAAGGTTTTGTTTTGTAGCACCAGAGAGTGAACTTAGGACCCTGAGCTTATGAGGCAGGTATGGCCCCACTGAGCAAAGTCCAGGGTCCAAAGCTGAGCTGTTGTTCCTTATGCTGGGTCAAAAATACCTCCATGTAGAGGTAAGAAAAATCACCTTCGTGCTTAGGCAGGACTGGGAGAAGCAGCTGGGAGCAAGTCCCAGGGCAATACAGGCCTGTGGACTCTTCGCTGCCTGAGAAGAGATGCTCATGGCCTCCTGGGCCCTTCTGTGCCCTCCTTTCTACTGCCTGGGACACATAAGGAATGATGGGCTGGCACACACTTACAGTAACTGCTACTCAGGAGGTTGGGCAGGAGGACTGCTTGAGCCCAGGACAAAAAGACTAGCACAGGCAACATAATAAGATGTTGGTCTCATGTTACAAAACAAAAATCCTTAGTTTAGAAATTATTCATGACATTCTGTTGCCTTTCTGAGATGGCCCTGCTGTGTTGCCAAGGCTGGCCTTGAACTCTTTGGCTGGAGGGATCCTCCCGCCAGGCTTCTGAGTTGCTGGGATGTGATGCCCACCACTGTGCCGTCTTCATGATAGGCTTGGCCCTGACATTTGCTCACGCACTCACACCTTTAGTCACACACCTGTGTGTCCAGAGCTGTGGCTCTGTGGGCTTTTACTTATCCACGGCAACAGCTCTGCTGTTTGTGACAGGAAGACCTTTGAGTCTATGTGTGCAAGCGAGAGGCTATAGGCTAATGGACGAGGGGCTCCAATACCATCAGGCACACTGGGTTTCTCTCCCTTTCACTGTCACCCTGGTACCTGGTATTTCTATTGTCCTGTGGCTGGTCAGTGCTGTCCATTCAGTCTTTTTCCTTCCAGGGGCCCAGTTTTGCTTTTCGCTTTTTCTGTTCTTCTTGGCCTCCTCCTTCTCCCTCCTGGCTGAGGATGAATCCAGGGCCTCATCACAGCTACTACTCTACCACAGCTATACTCACTGGCCCTGCTTTCTCTTTTGGGATTAGATGCTAAATGTTTATTCAGTCTCACACTCTCTCCATGTGTCCAAACATCTGTGACTCCTAACAGAACAGTGAGAAAACAAGGACTTTCACTCTGCTGTGTTTCCACCGCTGAGACACTTAAACTTGCTATCCTTAACAAGTCACATTAACAGCTAGAAGGCTTTAAATCTTAGGATGTGGCCTGCTGGCCAGGGTGGAGGTACACGATGTATGCCCAGTACTCGGGAGGCTGAAGCAGGCAGATTGCTGCAAGCCTGCAGCCAGTCTGGGCTACATAGGAAATTCAAGGTCAGCACGAACTACATAGTGAGACCCTGTCTCAAAAAAAAAAAAAAAAGAAGAAGAAGAAGAACACGGCCCACTAATCTGAGAGATGGGTAGGGAGGAGAGCACAGCTCACTCTGGGACTTTCCTCTCCTGCTATGTCCTCATCACTGTGTCTGAGCAGCCCAAAATCCTACAGCTTAGCAAGTCCCAAACTGCCAGTGCAAGGATGGTGACAGCTTTCATCATTACCTGGGGAGAGGGGAGGGGTTAGCCGGAACCTTTAGTTTCCCCTCAAGTGCAGCGGGAGCTGCCCCTGGCTCATTCTCAGAAGCAGCAGATGCACTCTATCTCAGTTAATCCTTGAAGAAGGAAGGGATCAAACTCAGGACCTTGTGCTTGCCAAGTAGGTGCGTGCGTCACTGAGCTACATCCTCAGACCAATGTACCTCTTCTTGCTCAGGCCAAGCCCTCACCTCTCAGTCTGGTTCTGCAGTGCAGAGCCTGGAAATCCATAGCTGCACTGCTAAACCATCCATGTCCACAGACTTCCTTTTAGTTTCTACCAGAGGGAGGTGCTGGGGACATTGCACAGAGAAGTGGAGTAGAGCAACCCTTCCTAATCCAGCCACAACAGCACCGGGTTCCAGGTCCCCACTACTCAGGTGTCCAGATTCTAGCCCAGGGAGCCCCTCAGCCCCAGCCCTATAGTGGTCTTTTCTTAAAGATGCTTGCTGTGGAGTTAACTTCACACCAACTTCATTCTTCTAGATTTCTGATACTTGTAGGACTGATTCATATAATTAAACCCTTTTTATTTGAAATGCCTAGGGTGATTTTCTTTTCTGTCTCTTAACATCATTTGGTATGAGGATTGGAGTTGATTTCCCAGCTTCTGGAACACAAGGCCTTACACATGCCAAGCACAGGCTTTACTGCTGAATTGCATCCCTATCCCAGAACCCATGTGTCTAAAGCACAGGCTTTACTCCTGAATTGCATCCCTATCCCAGAACCCATGTGTCTGCTTTCGTGGTTCCTGACACTATGTGGAATTTTCTTACCTACCCAAGGTCCTTGCTAGTTCCAGCTCATTGGGTTTATTCAGTGAGAAATCTCCCACGCAGTGCACCATGTTCTGCAGAGGGTTAGGATTAAATTCTCTGCAGGCAAGATGACCACAGAGGCAAGAGTGGGTGCCAGAGCTCTGAGACTTGAAGTACAAAGTGTGCTACCATCTTGGAACTGCTACCTTCTCAACTGGCCTCTGATGGATGCCACAGCAATTTCAGGGTGAAGGTCTACCTCTAATGCGTATGAAAGATTTATAGCTGTCCTCCTTTCCCTAAACTAAACTTTCAACTTTTGTTTTTGTTTTGTATTGGGGATAGAACTCAGGACCTATGCTTGCCCGGCAGGCACTGTGCCACTGAGCTACCTCCCCAGTCCAGGGGGTTTTTTTTAGTATGGGATTGAACTCACAACCTTGCACTTGCAAGGTAAATGGCAGTGCCACTGAGCTAAATCCCGAGCCCCAGGATGTTATTTTTAAAAACCTTAAATTAAAAACCTTGGTTCCAGCAACTGTCTTGCAAAGCGCAAGGGCTTGAGTTTGATCCCAGTAACCACATACAATACTGGGCGTGGAGACTCAACCCAGCAGCAATCAGTACCACATACCACACTGCTGGGCGTGATGCCTCACACCTGTAATCCCAGCACTCGGGAGGCAGAGGCAGGAGGATTGTGGATCACCACAAAGTGAGACCTTGTCTCAAAAAACAAAACAAACAAACAAACAAACAAAACCCTTAAATCTCTAGTCTGAGGAAAATGAACAAGGTGGTTTCAAAGAAATACAGGCCAAATTGTGGCATATTCATTTGTTATGTATTACACAGGAACCCTTCAACATGGATTAATGGCATAGTGTTATATAGCAAAGAAAAATGAACTACAGCTGCAAATAACTATAGAGATGAATTTGTTAGAATAATATTGAATAGGGGCCGGGGATATAGCTCAGTGGTTCCGGCGCCTGTCTTGCAAGCGCAAGGACCCGGGTTCCATCCTCAGTAACCACATACAATACTGGGTGTGGAGACTCACGCCGAGCAGCAACCAGTACCACATACCACAGTGCCGGGCATGGTGGCTCACGCCTATAATCCCAGCACTCGGGAGGCAGAGGCAGGAGGATTGCTGTGATGTGAGTTGGAGGCTGAGCTCAGGGCCAGCCTGAACCACAAAGTGATACCCCGTCTCAAAAAAAAAAAAAAAAAAAAAATTGAATAAAATAAACCAGACCCAAAATAGTATACATCGTGCTAATCTGAATGTCCATGACATTTAAGGACAAACAGAGGTCAGAATACTGATTATCTTTTGAGGGATTACAGGTGACTGGGAGAAGGGAGAAGGGAGCCTTCTGAGCTGCTGGAAATATACTACATCAGGTGTTGGTTACATGCATAGATATCAACACAAGAATCTTTCAAGCTATACACAAGATTTGTGGAAAAAGCACTCAGTATGCTGAGGCAAGAGAGTTGCAAATTCAAGCCCAGCCTGGACTCCTCGGTGAGACTTAGACTCAAAAGCAAAAACAAACAAAACTGCCAGGCATGGTGACTCACACCTGTAATCCCAGCACTTGGGAGGCAGAGGCAGGAGAATTGCTGTGAGTTCAAGGCTGAGCTCAGGGCCAGCCTGAACTATAAAAGCAAGTCCCTCTCTCTCAAAAAAAAAAAAAAAAAAAAAAACAACAACAATCAAAACTTACTTGGAAATCAGGACAGATAAAAGCTATATCATCAAATTATCCTCTGTGAAATTTCATTACTACTGGTCGGTAAATCCTTTATTCCATCAGCATATTGTTCACACAGGGGGCAAATCCAAAAGAATGTGTACAGTTAGGGTAAATGCGAATTTCATGCTGATCCCAACACTCAGCTACTGAGCATTTTTGACACATTAATCTTGTAACAGCTTTATGCATATACACTTATTTAAACCTCCTAACAACCTTGTGGTGTAGATATGTACAATCCCCACCTAAAGATGATAAGCCTGAGTCCCTGATGTACTTAGTAACTTGTCCTCAGGTTTTCAGCATCAGAGCTGCCATTTGGGCAGGCAGTCTGATTCCAGAATGAGCTCAGTGATCACTACCCCATATATTCTGAACTATTCGAGGTAAGAAATGAAAGCTGTGAGTCAGCAAGGCAGATGCTTGGGGTACTTGAATAATGAATAGTACAGTTTTATCTCGATGGACTGGGGTGACCTTTCAGGATTGTGCGAAGGCTTCTCTGCAGGTCTCCTTTTCCACTTGTGTTATCTGTTTGCTGTGTGTGGGCCTCTTTCTTCATTATACATTCAGGTTACAAATAATAGTTTTATGTCTACTACATACTAGGCTTCAATAGTGTGTGCAGGAAATGAGGAAATAAATCAATCACAGCCTCTTGCTTATTTATGGCATGTGCTACCACGTTTTTCTGTTCATTTCATTGTATTATTTCCCCACCGCCACAAGCTATTGGTTGATAAAATTAAGTGACCTCAAAGTAACTTAAAAAAAAAAGTCTTGACCTTTTGACTTTCACTATCAGTTAAAAGCAGCAGCATCTGGATTCTACTTTTCAATAAAATGCCTTTCACTAGCTCAAAGCAGGCTTACTTTTATTTTAATTTGGGAATGTTTCAAGTCCAACTTAGTTCTATCATTTAACTCCTGGCAGCTTGATAACGAGGGAGCTGCAACTCCCTTATCTTCAGGCTATTTAATGACTATATACTACCACCCTGGGAACAACAGACCAAGGCCTCTTTCCAGATGCCGTGTTTTAGGACTTTCAGCTGGAAAGGCCTTCACTATGTGAAATTTATTTTGATTGCTTTAAGTCAGGATTTGGCCTTTCTTATTCAGAAACAACAACAAAAAATGTCCTTTGGCTCTCTGCCTCCTGCACTGCTGGCACTAAGCCATATCATCATCTAATTTGTAGTTTTTCAGGCAGACAGAGGTTAAAAACTGGCAGATGTAACCTTAAGACAGTGATAAGCACAGAAAGTCTGTGACAGGAATTATGAAGATGCTAGAGAAATCACTTACTTTGCAAAAGCCACCTCCCATTCCATAAAGCACAGGTGTCCCTTTCTTCTTCCCATTGTCATCCTTTGCTCAATTTTCTTTGACAGCTCAGAGTTCAAGACGCACCAGGAACTCTGATAATTAGCCTAAAAGTCTGCAGCAGTATATCGTATTATGTTTGCATACATTATGCATTCTGGAGCAGAAGGGTTTTGCTGGAAAGCTTCACTGTTAGATATGATTTGCATTTTTTACTAGACACTTTTCTTTGGTCTTTGAGGACAAACATGTTAAGGATGCCTTTGTACATCAATAGAAAAGCAAAATAGAAAGCTGTGCGTGGTTGAGTCCTATCTCAGGACACTGCTTTAAAACAGGGTTTGTCTTTGCTTCAGGGCCTAGACATTCATGCTTGGGCTCTTCTGCCCTCCTAAAGGACAGAAATACTTTTTGTACATTCCCATGTGTAATTGAAAATAAAAATGCTGGGAGCAGGACTATAATGAAACAGGACACATGCTCAGTACACACTAGGACATGGGTTCTGTCCTGGTGAGGACAACAGAGAAACCAAAAAAATGTGAAAAGATCAACTCTGGTCAAAAATAAGCATTTGGAATTAAAATTGGTCGAAAATTTTTTAAGGATATTTTTTTGCATACTGTTCTTTTTGACAGCCGTGCTAATGAGGAAGAACGTGCTTATTCCGCCTACTGAATAATCCTGTACAATGTGTATTCTACCGAGGTCATCTCCAGCTGGAGCTTCGCACAGCTGCAAGAGACGGACCTTTAACTAAGGTTGGCGCCGCTTGGGCCATCACCAAAAACTGGGGGAGCCTCTTTTCCAGTGCATCAGGAGGCTGGTAAGCCAGGTGCAAGCAACTGACAACCAGCCTGGGACGCTGCCCAAGAGGCCAGGCTCGGCGGCTTGATTTAAGGCTGCTCTGAGTTGCCCCTTCCAGGTTGCTTTCGAAGGCTGCGGCCGGGTGATGTGAGGTTACGTGAGCGTGCCTGCTCAAGGAGAAAAGCCGCCAGCAGCTAAGTGCCCAGTTGCTAACAGGGACAAGCAAGAGGCCGGGAGGCCGGAGCACCCAAGCCCACCGCCCAAACCGGCTCTCGACCGCGTCGCGGACAATGCCTCCCGCACAGGTCGAACTACAGCGTCCGGCATGCACCGCGCTGGCCCCCCGAAGAGTCGCACGCGCGGTTCCGGGGACTCTCTCGGCTCCGCACCCTGCAAAGGCCGTCCGCGTCCTGTCAGTCTCCCCGAGTGTTCTTTATCTCAACTGCCGATGACCGAGACACCCAAACAGAAAGAGCTTCCCGTCTCATTCCGTAGAGTTGCCAGCCGCCAATAAAAGTGCACGGGGGGGGGGGGCACGTGACAGCAGGGGGCGGTGCTCTGGCACCTCCCTACTCTCTATGGTTCTGGGCTCGCTAGAGGGAGCCTGGTCCATTGGAGGACTCCCTACATTCTTCCTCCATTACCTCACTGCCTCCGGTGGCCGCTGGGATACCGGAGGAGTCGGGTCCCGGCCGGACTCAGTCCTCCAGCCGCCGGGGGAATACCTCCAGTTCTTCCTGGCCGCAGCCGTCGCTTCCTCCTCTGCTCGTCGTTCCCAGTCGCCCCGCCCGGTCTGCGCCGCACGTCTGGCCCGCCGCCGGACCTGCTTCTCTTGGGAGCCCCCACGCAGGCGCATGGCTCCATGAAGCAGGAAGAGGAGGAGGTAGAGCGCGAGAGGTCCCGTCCGCCCCGGCCGTGTCTGGGCCAGGAGAAAAGGTGGGAAACTCGGGGCGCGCCGCGCCCTCCTCCCTTGCCGCCGTGCCAGGCTTTCCTCGGGCCGCCGCCGCCTCATCTCCCCCTCTCCTCAGGCCTGCTCAGCCCAGGGCAGGCGCGGGCGCCCGGAGTGGACCCCGTAGTGCTGGGCGAGGGTCTGGGACGGCGTAGGGGAGGACGCTGGGAGGCGGCAGGGCCTGGGCCAATGTCCTCGACGGGTGGGCGGCCGCGAGCAAGGCTCCTGCCGCGGCTGGGTCTCCGCGCGCCCTCCAGGAAACCGGCTTGCGTCCGCGTAAAGTTTGGTGGTCTCCGGCGCCGCCTGGCGGCCCCCGGCCCGTCCGCCGCCCCCTCCCCCGCACGCGTCCGGATTCCACCCCCGCCGCCTGGCCGGGCAGCCCTACCCGTCGCTCTGCTGTCTCCCAGACTCCCCCGGCAACCTCCACTCTGCTGCCCCACATCCTGCTCCTTACCTTTCACCTTTATCCTTCGCCTGCTTTACTCCTTCCTGCACTCTCCCTTCCCTACTCTTGTTTCGTGCTTTTCTTGCTTTACTCTTCACACGCGTGGTTCCCCGTTTTCTCTTTCTTCAGGCCCCACCATGATTTCCCCCTTCCGTGTCCCAGCCCTGGCGCCCATTTACCCTCTCCCTCCACTTTACACTCTCTGTGATTTCTGCCTCTCCTTCCTGGGGTGTGGGTTTTGCCCTTCATACCTTGCTGTTCTCCATTCCCTGTCCTGATCTGAACTCTGCCACACTGGCTCACCCTTATCCCTTTGGGCCTGTCCTCTTTCACTGCCCTCTCCTAGGATACAGTGGGTGGGGCTGGAGTCTCCTGTTTATATCTCTGGAATAGCTAGCTCACTTTCCTGGGAAGTGTGGAGAGTTGGGGAAGAGATTTATGCTAGACTAAAGGTGAGGACCAATGACTCTTAGCAATACTACCTTTCCGTCTCCTGGCACAGCAGAATGGCCGGTTTTCAGGTCCTTCACACTGGTATATTGTCCAGTAATTCTTAAGAAGTATCTTTGTAGAGGATTTTGGAGTATGTTTGTGTCCTGAAACCAGTGAGAGCCCTGAAAACTGTGTATTAGTCTGAAAACCAGTTTTGACCCAGATTGGTGGTGGGCAGGTTTTAATGTGTGTATCACGTTCAAGATCCACAAAACCTTTGATCCTTAGGGTGCCCCCTGGTAATGATGCGAAGGACGAGGTGACTCAGGCATGGGACTGAGGTTGCTGCCTCATACTTCATGTTTGGAATGTTTTGAAGTGAGGGAAACTGTTCACTAGCTGTTTTCCTTTCCCAAAAATTGCTCTTCTGAGTTGTAATTTTTCAAAAACCCACATCTGACTTGTGGTCTACCTGGGTTTTGTTTGTTTACTGAACCTACATTTCCATCTTAGGTACAGAAAGAAGGAATGGAATTGGAAGGAAGAAAATTCATTCCAGAGACAAAGTAGTTTCCCTCCTCTGTTGTAGCTGTTCCTCTGGCAATATAAACTTTCCTGCTTTCAGTGAGTATTACCCGGGTCGTATGTATGTATGTATTGGTTGGTGCCGGGAATCAACTCAAGACCTGGCACTTGCCACACAGGCTCAGTACTCTGGAGCTAATCCCTGGCCCAGCTTGGACATACTTTGAATGGAATTTTATTGCTGTTTTTGGTTTTAGGCCTATGTTTGGCTTTTTCAATATAGGTGTACTTTCTTGATTTGTGTTATTCTATTCCTTTTCTTTTTCTTTTTGGAGACAGGGTGTCACTTTGTAGTTCAGGCTGTCGCTGAGCTCAGCCTCCGACTCACATCACAGCAATCCTCCTGCCTCTGTCTCCCGAGTGCTGGGATTACAGGCGTGAGCCACCATTCCCGGCACTGTGGTATGTGGTACTGGTTGCGGCTGGGCTTGAGTCTCCACGCCCAGTATTGTATGTGGTTACCAGGGGATCAGACCCGGGTCCTTGCACTTGCAAGACTGGCACCTGCAAGACTGGCGCTGGAACCACTGAGCTAAATGCCCGGCCCTTGTTATTCTGTTCTTAATGAGTGTGTCCTCATTTGATAAAGTTCTTCTACTTGATTTTTAAAAAACTAAATGCACTAAGATAAGTTTATTTTCCATAAATCTTTTACTGTGCCTTTGTTGGTAGTATAGTATTATGCTTCTTGTATACTTGGAGTGCAAAGGTAAGGCTCTCCACCCTTCCCAAATTATTTAGCTGCTTAAAGACAACCAAAAAGATTATTTTCATAGGTTAATTAACTCAGATTAATGCAGTCATTGTTCATTCATATAAACTAATATCTTTGGCTATAACAGTATTATTTTCTTAAAAATTCCATCACAAATTGAAAAATGATTGTAATGCCACATGTAAACTTTAAACAAGTAGCCCAGGCTAGCCTTGAACTCAAAGCAATCCTCCCACCTCTGCCTACCAAGTGCTGAGATTACCAGCATGAAACACTATGCCCAGCATTGTGATATGAGATACTGAGGATGAACTCGGGACCTTGAGCTTGCCAGGCAGATTCCGGAACCACTGAGCTGAATCCTCAGCCCTAAACAAAGTTTTGGGGAAAAGAATTATTTGATGCTACTACCCTTTGGCTTTATTAATGCCAGTCCATTGGAGGGGATGAAGGTGTAGTTTAGGGCAGTTACTTGGCCTAATATGTGAGATTCTCAGTTTTCCCCCAGGTGTTTTCCAAAAACAAAGCAAAACAAAAAAAACTATGACAATATGCTAACACTTACAAAAGTTTTTAAAACGCCTGTCATCTTTTCAGCCTCCTAGGCCTTTGTGAAGAAGATTCTTGACAAATGTTTCCACTTAGAAATGAGAGAAGGGAGGCCCAAAAAGTCTAGTACTTTGTTGTTGATTACATAGAAAGGGAAGAAAGGACTAAAAATAGTTTTGACTCCTCGCTGGGCCTGGAGGAACACACCTATATCTCAGCATTTGGGAGGCTGAGGTAGGAGAACTGCCGCAAAGTCCAAGGCCAGCCGGCTGGGAATATGTAGTGAGTTCAAGGGCAAGAACACAAGACTGTCTCAACACAAAACAAAAAAACCTAATTCCAGTGTTCTAAATTTTTCTTCAAGATAAATTGACATGAATATGAAATATTCAAGAATATGAACTATGAATGCATTTGTGTGTTCTTATTTTTTTCAGTACCAGAGACAGAACTAAGTGTTTTTTTAAAAACATAAATTTTAAAATAGTTGTAAAGTTAGATTGGTATTGTGTAGGGGAAATGTTCATATATCATGTGTTGTGTGTGTATGCCACAGTTTAAAAGAAAATAGAAATAATTATTTGGAATGGTTACCAGAATGTTTGTGGGTTTTTGTCTGTTTCCTGGAATAGTTCCATAAGTAGGCCAGAATTATAGCTCAGGTGCCATTTCAGTACCTATCATACAATTATTAAATTGAATTTCATCTCAACTCTGTGTCACAGAGGAAACAGCAGCCTGTTCCTGTCTGTGGAAGGCTTGATTTGAGCATCGGACACTTAACTGATAACAAAAGAAATGTGGCAACCCCATTTTTTCTTTGACTCTTTCCCACCTCCCAAATATTCATGAGGTCATGTTTTCCAGTAAGCTATTTTGAGGCTCATCTTCAAAAGGTGAAACTAGATTTTTTTCCCCTGCTTCTGCACTTTTCTAGATATTTAAATCCGATTATTGTTTGAAATATAACTAGCTAGACAAAGTTGTTTTGTTAGTATTCAATAAGTGTCAAGATCCCCATAATACATATTTAACAAGTTCACTTTCTTATTGTGCATCTACAAGCTTAAATGAGGACTACTGTAGAATAGAACTCATGCAAGTCTCAGAGAGCCATCCTTTTGTATGTTTTCTGTCATCTAAGAATAAAAAGGAGCAGTGGACGATTTGTTAGAGACCATTGCTTTCAAAGTTGAAAAATACCAAGGTCATTGGAATAATAGTCCATTGTTAAAAATATATTCTTTTAGGGGCCACGGATTTAGCTCAGTGGTTCCAGTGTCTGCCTTCCAAGTACAAGGGATCCCCCATACCCACATACAACAATGTTGGGCGTGGTGACTCACGCTCACCAGCAATTAGTACCAATGCATCACAGTGCTGGGCGTGGTGCCTCACGCCTGTAATCCCAGAGTTTGGGAGGCAGAGGCAGGATTGCTGAGTTTGAGGCTGAGTTCAGGACCAGTCTGACTACAAAGTGAGACCCTGTCTCAAAAAACAAAAGAAAACAAAATAATGTTCTCTTAAACTACAAAGCAACTATAATAGAGTTGTATTAAGAGGGTGTTTATTTCTTTAGAAATTTTAAGATCTCAGAGCTGTTATTTTTATAACCAGTTCTTTTATTGGTATTAGTATTAGTATGAGGAGTAATAGTATTAGAACTAGCAAAATTAAGTAGTAGTTATGTGCCAAAGGATTGCCAGATTTTTCTCGCATCTTACTTGAGTGGGTCACAAGTAATTCTCTGTGGTGGCCTCTTCATGGGGATGGGATTACTTGCCTGAGTTTGCATGTCAGAGTTAGGATTTGAGCTAGCATGGGCAGTTAGACTGTGACCCCAGAGTCTAGGCCCGACCTCAGAACATGGGAGCTGCTCTGGGAAGGTGTCAGTTTGTTGGGTTCAGTGGATTTCAGCAACCTTAGAAGGAATTCACAGCAAGGGAGGACAGCTCTGCCCTGCAGCCACATCAGTCGGGTCATCCTCTTGCTTTTTCTTAGGGGTAGCCTTGATAACCTTGTATTGATCCTTGAAATCAAAATTGGCTCCCTGTGCAAACAGTTTAATAATAGTTTGCTCTGGAAGTGTCCCATCATTCAAGAAGGAAAAAAGGAATTCTTTTCCAAGTGCAGTTTAGAATACATGCTCTGTCAAAGGAAAGCCTTAAGGTGCCTAATATTAAATGGCACCTGAGATAAGGTCCTGCTTCAAAAAAGCAAAAGAAAAAAGTGTATTTGGGAGCTGGGGATATAGCTCAGTGGTTCCGGTGCCCAAGCGCAAGGGTCCAGGTTCGATCACCGGTAACCACATACAATACTGGGTGTGGAGACTCACCCCAGCAGCAATCAGTACCACATACCACAGTGCCGGGCATGGTGGCTCACGCCTGTAATCCCAGCACCCGGGAGGCAGAGGCAGGAGGATTGCTGTGATGTGAGTTCAAGGCTGAGCTCAGGGCCAGCCTGAACTACAAAGGGAGACCCTGTCTCAAAAAAACCTTTTAAAAAAAAAAAGTATTTGGGTAATAGTTGACATTGTTTTCTTCTTGATAGAGGGGTATGTAAAACTATCTTTTTTTTTTTTTTAGACAGGGTTTCACTGTGTAGTGCAGGTTGGCCTTGAACTCACAGGGTAGCTCATACTGACCTTTAATTTGTGGCAGTCCTCTTGCCTCAGCTTCCTAAGTACTGGAATGAGAGCTGTGTGCCACTACTCCCAGCAGAAGTACTTACTGAATCTGAATATATAATTACAGTCACCCTGCAGTTCTGAGATATAGTTTGTTTGTGAGGATTGGTTGTAACTCAAGAGTATTTTTCCCATAAGAAATAATGGAAATACCCAGGTCATGAATGTAGCTCGGTGGTGCTGCTCCCTGCCTGGTAAGAAATAATAACCATAATGCATTCCAAACTTCCCAAAGCACCCCTTAACTAACCTTTTCATAATAAGAAAGGATTGTGTAATGTGCATAATATATCAAAAACACCAATAATTTTCCTAATATATTCACCAAAAAGTTATAAAACGTGCCAGAAAAAACAATTTCATACTGAACTCACCATTCAAATTGAGATCTTTAACTTGCATGAAGAGAGGAAGAAATGGAAGGTGGCTATTGTGTGGAAGGAGAGTCCATGTTCCATAAAAGCGTAGAGAATCTAGGGCCGGGGATATAGCTCAGTGGTTCCAGCGCCTATCTTTTTTTTTTTTTTTTTTTTTAGGTTTTTTTTTGAGACAGGGTCTCACTTTTGTGGTTTAGGCTGGCCCTGAGCTCAGCCTCCAACTCACATCACAATCCTCCTGCCTCTGCCTCCCGAGTGCTGGGATTACAGGCGTGAGCCACCACGCCCGGCACTGTGGTATGTGGTACTGGTTGCTGCTGGGTGTGGGTCTCCACA
>PVIR01016471.1:0-36736 GCA_004026965.1 Petromus typicus | reverse complement strand
GGGTTCAATCCCCGGTAACCACATAACAATACTGGGCGTGGAGACTCACCCCAGCAGCAACCAGTACCACATACCACAGTGCCGGGCGTGGTGGCTCACGCCTGTAATCCCAGCACTCGGGAGGCAGAGGCAGGAGGATTGCTGTGATGTGAGTTTGAGGCTGAGCTCAGGGCCAGCCTGAACCACAAAGTGAGACCCTGTCTCAAAAAACCTTAAAAAAACAAAAAAAAAAGAAAAAAAAAAAGAATTTATCATTGGTTCATTTCTTGATATTGGTCATTCCTTTTGAAGTAAGGTGGAATATCAGCATTGTTTTAATTTGTTCTTCTCAAATAACTAGTGATGTTGCACACTTTGTCATGTATGTATTTTCCATTTGCAATTCTTCATCTGAGAAGTTTCTACTCATTTCATATGTCCTCTTTAATAAATGGTGCTGGGAAAACTGGCTTTCTACATGCCAAAGACCAAAACTAAATCCGTGTGTCCCCACCATGAACTAAGCTAAAAAAAATGTATCAAAAGTCTAAATATTAAAACAAACTAGCAGATCTTTTGAAGTGAATATAGATAATACACTGGAGGACATAAGAGTAGGCAAAGACTTCATGAACAAAACCTAGACTACACAGGAAATAGTTCAGTAATAGTGCTTTTTCTCAGCAAAGGAAATCACCAACTGAGGGAAGAGACAACCTAGGGAGTGAGAAAAAAATTTATCTAGTTCTTCTTCAAAGGTCTAGCACCTAGAATATACAAATAAATGAAAAAAAAATAAAAATAAAAAACAGGCCTACTAAATTTAAGGACCCACTACAAAAGTTGGACAATTACAATTTTAAGTACAAAGTAAGATGAAAATTATTTTCTAAAGTGACATTAAAAGTCAGAGAGTTAGAATTTCACTCTCAATTCTGCTGTTATAGTGTTTTAAATTAAGGAATTAATTATTGAATTAATAATTCTGAATTATTGAGATTTTGTTCCCCATCATTGACAAGGTTATTTTAACCTTCTTTGTCTCAGTCATCTATTCACTAATAATTTCCTAATAATCACTTAAATGCAAAGCGGTAGAAGTTATGTTAGACAAATCATGATAACTTTTATGCCTTATATATCACAGATTTGTTAAAATAGTTTAATGGTCAATGGTGATAGGTGAAATTAATTATAGAAAAACTTGGTTCTATAATTATAAGTCACATGTACTTGCATAGAACATACATATAGCAATCAGATGTCAAACACATGATCCAAATTAATCTAGAATGCCCTGTCAGTGCTCAGAAGTAATGATACTTCCTGCACATTTTAGGGAAGGTCACAGAAACACAGAAGCTCCAAATGCCTTATTAAAATGGCAATGGACCAGTCAATATTTCCAGACAAATGACAATGCAATGAAATATTTAAATCTTCTCCTTTGGAGTACATCCAGATGTTACAGGGCTCCATCAAATAGCCTGGGCTCTCACTGCTTCTCACTGACCCCTGTGATTCAGCACAGCTAGTACATCTCACAAGTCACGATGATCGTTGATACTCAGCTCCAGATAGACTTGGCCCCTCTTCTCCGTTTCTCTGTCCCTCTCACTTCCTGTCTTTTCTCTCTCTTTCATATATCAAAAGAAAGCATTATCATCTTGCCCTTGATAAGTTGGCAAGTTTTGTCAAACATGCACTTTTCTCACTAAAATTCTTCTCAGGAAAGATATCCGTGCTGTTTGTAAAGTCACTTATACATAGCTGGTAGAATTTTATATTTGATACATCTTGAATGATAAATGATGATTTTTAAATTTCATATATCTGACAAAATATATGATAAAACCTTGGATTCACTGTGAGTCACCCTTAAAGTTTCTTATAGGTTAGATTTGATCATATTGGAAAAATTACTACCACAGAAGTTTCTGCTATGTCATTTAAGAATGCCATGACCCCCAAAACATAGACACATCATCTTGCCTCTTATCCATCAACTAACTGGTTCATCTGTCTCCCAAAGACAACTCCAGATACTTTTTCTTTGGCAGGAGGAATTTTTTTATACATTCAGTTTGCTGAGAATAAAGATGTATTTTTTATAAACTTTTTTTTAATTCACAAAGGAATTGCTTGCCTCCTACTTATACTTTAAAAATATTAAGCCAGAATAAGTAAGAATCTTCCTCCAAATCTGTAGCTTATAAAAAAATTTCTGTTACATTTCATAAAAGATATTGTTTGGTGATTGACTACACAATGCATCTTTTCTAATTTAAACTTGCCCAGTGTATTGCCTCCTTGTACTCATTCTGACATTCTTATAAAAACTTTGAATTTTTCTACTACACAATTTAAGAAAAAACATAAAATGATGTGTTTTAATTATGCATTGCTAAGCACCTCCTGCATAAATCTGTTCAAAAGGCTATCCTTTCTATTCTTGAGTTGTCAGCTATCTTCTGAAAACAATCAGGTTCAATAGATGAATGAAAATCACAATGAGTGACTGAGTTAATGGTTCACACTTATGAGGACGCAGGAGTAAAAACTCACACCTTCATGAGCACGGAGGTCCTCATTTGACATTGCATCTGAATATTTCCCAGGCAACATTTCTGTTCTGCGACCACCCACCATCTCTTTAAGCTCCTTAAAACAACGACCATGTCTAAATATGATGTACTGAGAACACAGGAAATTTTACACTTTGTCACTTTTAAGAAATTTTATGTGATAGTACTTCTATAAAATGATATATGAACTTTGCGAAAAAAATTTAATAGTTAATTTTAATGCCATCTATTTTTGTTGGAATCTCAAAAGATATAAATAATTTTAGATATCTTTTGTCTTCAATTCCTAATATTTTATTTACAGAAATGAAAATCAACCAGTTACAAAGAGAAGCAAATAAAACTGTTACGGCAACTGCATTTAAATTCCTGTATTCTACTTTATTGGTACAAAACCTCAAATTTTATGGCAAAGCTATGTAGGTTTGTACAGAAAAACCTTTAAAATAACCACTTTGAAAGATACACAGACAATTCAACTGTTCATAAAGCATGAATAGAAAGTAAATATTTTTCTGGTTATAGTATTTATTTAAATGATAAGCTGTAGAAATAACTGCTGTGTATACAGTCCATATGGAGTCATACTGTAGTTACTTGCAATTTTCACCTTTTTGTTTGTTCTTTTTGGCCTTAAAAAGACTACCACCAGCATTCTTAGGAGTTTTAAAATCTGTAAACAAAGAGAAAAAGATCTTTTACCTCTAAGGAAATTTGAATTCTCATACATAGTTAGCTCTGGAGGAAGTGATCAGGTATGTGTCTTTTATTGAACTACCATTTGCCCAGGCTCTGAAGGGCACATTTAGTTCTGCATAGTAAGTGCCCATGTGCCTGTCCCCTTTCCATTTCTCACAGCATCACATAATGTTTTTTTTTTTATATTGTCCCTTAAATTCCTTATAACCTTGTCATTTTCTATATTCTTTAAGAATATATTTTATTGAGGATGAAAACATTCTATTTAATATTAAACATCGTATAACTCAGAGTTTGACTCTGTATTTAACTATGGCCAATCTAATACGTTTACATGGAAATTGGTGTTCAAAATGAATTTGCAATATAAAAGAAACATTGACTGGTAGAAATAAGACCCATTAGGAGTGTTTAGAACTTTTGAATTTCTAGAATACTGTTTGTTTGTTTAATCCTGCTTTGTTTGGCCAGTTTTATTTCTTTTTCCCGATACTGAGAATCAAACTCAGGACCTTGGACTTGCTGGGTAAACGGGGTACCACTGAGCCCAAGAAGCTAAGACAGGCTTATGAGGTCATATTTAATGTGTGTGCACTAGTACTTATTTGCTGTACCTACTTCATTAGTTTCACTGTTTGCTAAAATCATGAATGTTAAAATCATGAGTGTATAGAGATTTGTTACAGGGAAAATGTAATTTAAGGTCCTCCATTATTTTATAAACATCTCAGATTACAGAACAGAGGGATCTTATATATACATTTTAGTGTTTAATGTTTTATTCTGAAGTTGATTTCCACTTAGACAATAAAATGTTTGGAAATATGATTGTCAAAAATATTCATTTTTTACATGCACCTATTTTAAAAATAAGAAACCCATGGGCCAGGGATTTAGCTCAGTGGTTCCAGCACTTGCCTTGCAAGAACAAAGGCCGACATTCAACCCCCTCGTAACCATATACAACAATGTCGGACACAGAGACTCACACTCACCAGCAATCAGCACCACATACCACAGTGCCAGTCATGGTGACTCATTCTTGTAATCCCAGAACTCGGGAGGCAGGGGTAGGAGGACTGCTGTGAGTTCGAGGCTGAGCTCATGGCCAGCCTGAACTACAATAGTGAGACCCTGTCTTAAAAAAGAAAGAAAGAAAAGAAAAGAAACCCAATGTATCATTCTGTATTTCTAAAATATTTCTTTGGAAAATAATTTTGTTTTTTTTTTTCACTTACACATGTCAAAATAAATATGGCTTACCTAGTTATCATTCCAAATCTTATATAAAATGAGCTATCATTTTTATGGAAATAAATAGCATAGTTATCATCTTGATTTTTTTACTCATTAAATATCATGAATAATTAATGAGTTACTAATTTACATAATCTCAATACTAGTATGAAAAGATTTTATAAAGGCTATAAAGTGTTTAGATAAAATTATCATTAAAATAATTGCAGCATAATAATGCTCTCATTTACTTATTTATTACACCAAAGTAATTAGAATAGAGTTAGTATAGATAAGAAATAAACTGATGACAACTAACTCCGGTTGTATCTCTCACAGCCACCTTATGATATAGGTACATTACTATGTGAGATACATAAGAAATACATACTGTAAAACCACTGATGCAATATAACACTATTTGAGATTTAGTAAGGCTGTCATAAGAGTATAGAGCTCAGTATAAACTTATTATAATGATATAATAGTAATTACACACATCCTATATGTTAGTATTAATCAATTTATCAGATACATATTTACATCTTTTCAAAGCATATGTAATTTTTGGAGAAATGTAGATATACATATATAATTAAAATAGATTGTATAAAATATACATTGTAAAATGCAGAAAATATTGCTTGCTATATTCTTATAAAACTTACCACTATAAAGCAAGGTAGACCTGTTCCCATTAAATGCTTCAAAGTCCACTTGTAGCAAGGGTGTTGACACATGTCTATGAGGGAGAACCCAAGGTCAAGGCCAGCCTGAGGAACTAGAAAGGACTTTGTCTTAAAATAAATTACAAAAAGGCCTGGAGATGTAGATCTGGGATCCCTGAGTTCAATCCTCAGTACCACAAAGAAAAAAAATGCAGTAATTTAAATAAATGATTGACCATTTTTCCAATTTAAATGATAAACTTGTTGAATACTAATCTCTGACTTGAGTAAGGCAAAGTACAAAGAGGACACTATAGGATAAGATTTTATACACAGGAAGAGATTCAAGAAGATAATGGGCAGTGGGCAAGTAAGTCAGATGAAGACATGCCATGTACAGCAACCTAGGAACTCAATAATATAAAATGCTATAAACATTAATTAAAGTTAAAAATATCAACAACAATAAATATGCAGTAGTGGAAAATAAAAGAACAGGGACAGAGAGGGGGAGACAAGGGAATTTAAAAGTGAAACATGTACGTAGTCCCTATGATGATTGTAAATTGCATATAATGTGTGTCTGTGTATGTGTGTATGTATTAATTAAAAAAATAAGGATGAGAAAACAACAATTAAAAAAGTGTAACTTCCCATGGTACTGTGAACACATCTTAGAGAAATTGTTCTGAGACTACATGGTTACATAAATTATTACAAAAATTCAGAAATTCAGCCATAAAACTAATTCAGTTGAACAATTCAAGTAGTATTTACTCTTGTAACTATATCTTGTTTCACAGCCAGCATAGTCAAAGCATATATATATATATGTATGAATGGTCTACACCTACAATTTATTTTTCCATTTTTATTTCCTAATTTTGAAAACTATATGATTTACGCATGGTTATTAAATAATAATTAGAATAGATTATATAAATTTTAAATACTCATACACATATATTCCTCTTCATTGTCATACTTTAGTTTTTAAATCTATTAGTCTACCTTTCTGCTTTCTCTTTTTCTCTTCGCTTTACTTCTAGTTTTTAAAACTTGTTTTAATCTGCCTTTCAGGTAATATCATAGCTCTCTTTATTACATTTTTTTAGTTGAAAATGAAATGAAGGTCTTCTGAATAATATTTGAGATTCTTAAAGTACTGAAATTTCAAAGAGATTAATTTAGAGGTGGAGAAGATATTTTTACCACTTGAAACCATGATACTAAGTAAAATAAATCTATCACAAAAACATAAATAGTGTATAATATCTCTTCTCTGATAAGCCCATCATTTAAGTATAGAGCAAAATAAAGGATAGATGATAG
This sequence comes from Petromus typicus, assembly GCA_004026965.1. NCBI lineage: Eukaryota > Metazoa > Chordata > Mammalia > Rodentia > Petromuridae > Petromus > Petromus typicus. The sequence goes on along the minus strand of PVIR01016471.1, from coordinate 30,237 downwards.
AAAATAGGTAGATAAATCTTTTGCAAATGGAAAAGAGAACAAGAGATGCAGTGAGACAGAAAGAAAAGCAGGGAAAGTGGATGAAAAGAGAACTAAAGTCTGGTGTGTACACATACCAAATCCTCAGAGGTAAGACACCCCTATACTAATACACTAATCAGTGCAGATATACACTGCTAAAGATGAAAACATACAAAAAGAACTTTATATATCACCAAGGAGATAACACCTACGAAGTGACTGAAAATGTACACTGAAAACTTGCTAAAAGAAAAATGTATGAGTGAAAGGGCTGCTAAATCAAGAATTCATGAAAATACAATACAAAAGATATTAAAGAACAAAATTATAGTAGGAAAAACATATAATTGGTGATACAGAAACAATCCCCATATAAAGAAATATATCTCATAATGTAAGACAAAGTTTAGAAGCTTATATTAAATTTAACAGTCATAGATTAAAGAAAATAAAAATCCAATCTCAGTATTATGTTATATAAGAACTTTTGTTGGACAAATACATGAAAATCAATTTTCATAGTATTACCTAAAAATAACATTGACCTAGAAAAATGTACCAAACTGCAAATGTTGAATGATAACCTCATTATATGAAAAAATTACTGTGAAAAAGACTGTTAAGAAATGATGCATATTTTAAACAACAAGCACAAGGAGGGGAGAAAAAGGAGGTCATACAACAGAAGCAGATTTGTTTAAGGAATAACCATGTGAGGTAGATCTGAGATTTCCTCTAGTATGTCTTAAAATAGCAATTAAATAAACTATTTTGGGAATATATATATATATATATATATATATATACTATATAGTATACTATATATAGTTACATATATATACTATATATAATTATATATATACTATACACTGTATATATACTATATACTATATGTATATATAGTTGGATAACTATATATAGTTTGATATATATATGTATATAGCAAGTTAGCATGTAGCAATATTTATATATGTAAATTTATCAATATTCAACAGTTGAAATCCAGTATCCATTAATAAAATTGGACATATGTCACAAATTTCATGTCAAAATACAAGATTTACATTCTAATACTTTATTCAAACTTTCAATCCTTGGCTAAATCTATGTAATAAAAGTTTATGCAGAGCTACAAAAAACAACTGAAATAAAACTTCACAGCTATCATGTAAGAATAGGTAGCCATAAAAGGAAATTTTTCTTTCTTAAGAAAACATTATATACCAAATAATTAAATATCATGCATCTGTACTTGATATATAAAAATTAAATTTGATTTGTAGGTTATGCATTATACCATTACTTTACTCCACAAATATAATTAACTTTATAAATATATTTGTTGTGGATGAAAGCCTATTGGTCACACTCTTTTTGGAGAGTTCGCTATATCAAACTCATCATATTATAAAATATCAATCTTTAGCAAGTAATTTAAATTACATTTTAAAATAAATTACTGAATTCTTCAATCAGTAAAGTTCTATGAAACCTGTCTAGTTGCAGTAACAGATATTGCTGTACACTTCTCTAAAATAGTAAATATCTCTAATTTCCTATCCCCAGAGTAGTTCAGTTTATGTCCCCAAATTATGCAACTTATGTTTTGATTCAAAGTTTTCATAAGTAAAAATGAATCATAAGGAAACAACGAATAAGATTAACCTAGTTCTAAAATATTAATTCAATAAACAGTATTATTTTAAAGAGCATATCACTGTAAATGTTATTTTGAGACGTAACGATTAAGAAAATCTTTACAAATACTGTCAGATGAACATGTAGCTATGAACAAGAGTACACACATTAATTTAATTCATGAAATTCATTAATTTTCTTACATTTTTTCTGCTAAACCTCTAATGCTCCCATCCATGACCCATGCATTCTGTAATTCACAGATAAATACATTTTATGAAACCTAAACACAAGATGCTAATAGTAATTTTGTATGGAGATAAGATGAATTTAAATTCATATTTAAATGTCTTACAAGTGATAAGGACGTTGCAATAAGCAAGAAATCTAATGAAAATTAAACATCATAGAAGAAGTCTGGCACTTATTCTAAAGAAAACAATTCACAGCTTCACGCTCAGGCAGGGCATAGGATGCTTTCCAGATCGGTATGAAACCCATGCAGGATTGGCTGAGCAGATCATGGTGCACAATGACTCGTGTGCCAGTGCACAGAAACACAGACACACAGACATACACACACACACACACACACACACACACACACACACACACACACACTCGCTGACAGGTCATATGTTTGTTGTTGACCTGCTTAATTGTATTCATGATGGGCATTACTCAATATATTAAGTTCCAGTGCACTCTTGATTCTAATCTTATGGGATTCTACTCAGTGAATCCCTTGTGACCTTTACTTGGTGTTGAAAAAATAGAAATGCAACTACATGACTGTGCTAAAAAGATAACTGCAATATCAACTATACATACTACAACCCATTTACAACTTCATTTTCTCATACCAGAGAAAAGATATGATGGTGTAGGGGTAAATAACGAGGGGGAAAAGAATGTGACAGTAATAAAGAAAAAAAGCAAACAAAGATTATGTATATGGGGGGTTGCAGGGTGTGGAAAAAGGGAAAAAAATGAGAATCAAGTCATGTCATATTCTGGTACAAACTCTCAATGTTGAATACAATAATGATATGTATTCATAATATATTAATAAAGATTTAATTTTTTAAAAAAAAGATAACTGCAGTATTTGACTTAGAAGCAACCAAAAATATTTATATCTGTTAGTATGATGTTGTAACTCTTTCAGATACTTTATTTTCTCAAATTGATTTTAAGGGGGATTATGAAGATAATTTGTTATGATGAATGTTTCTTTTCACTAAGACTGGTCCTCGTGGTTTTCTAATTACATGTGAACTTTACTATAATATTCTGAATTTTCTCAAAGGAGAAAAATTTCATACTGTCTTCCCAAAAATAAATGGATTGTATTTTCCATACAAACATTAGAAGGAGTCCTAACCAAATTTGGATGAAATCAAAACCAAAAGTGCCATGGTAGTATTTTAAACTTATTAACTAATTTAAAGTCTCAATCATATTTGCTCCTAAAAAAAAGTCATCATTAAAAATTTAAAATGTCTGAAAATAGACAAACATCATTAAGCCTTATAGATCATTTAAACACAAGAAATGTCAATTAAAATTATTCATGGTTTCCCAAAATTAACTTCTTTATTAAATCTCACCTATATTCAGTTACTCATACTTATATATTATTTTTATAGGCAAATTAGTTTTAGAATTTCAAATTCTCTATGTTAAAAAAAACTTTACACAACTGTCTGCCTTTAAAAACAAAAATGTTACCTTTAAATTTACATTATTTGAGTAAGCGGACATGGGAATGGCTTCACATATTTCTTAAGAAAGTGATATAAGTTCCATTCTGCTTTAATATAAAGAGATTCTTTTACCAAAAAGAACCATGCCTCTTTTACATTACTGAGAAATAAATGGCTACTCTTGGTCTAGTATTTTAATCATTTTGGAATAGTTCAGTGTGAGAATAACTTACAAATATGTCATCATTTCTTCCAAGAAAAGAAAATCATTGTACTCAAATCTCATCTGACCCAATGGATACAGAAGATGTTACTGGACTTCAAATTAAGCTTTTGGGAGAAATATGGCTTTTGAGGATAGAGACCTAGTTCAATATTAAGCAACAGGCAACTGTCAAACAAAATGTATTTTCATGTAATTGTATAAATACATTATGATGGAAAACAATCCATTTTCCAGATTTAAGGCCTGGTACCTTCTGATACAAACCCAGGTGCTCTTCCTGACATGAAGGGAACCAATGCCAGGTCAGCAGCCGCTTTCTTCACCTTGTACAACTTCCTTCTGGCAAGCATTTCTCTCCACCCTCCACTCCATGATGCTGGTCCCCTTCACCTCCAGTCACTGCAGAGAATGCCAAAGCCATACCAGCCTGTTCTCTAACAAAGCACAAAACACTCCATGTCTTGGCAGGAGGTATTTGGGTGAGGCAGTGTGGGTATTTTCTTGAGTAATTAACCAATATTCCAACAGGTTTATTTTTGGTAACTGTGTTCTTTATTTCAAACTAAAATTGTCATTTTAAAAATATATCCATTTTCTCTTGAAATTGGAAATAAGAACAAAATACATCAAAACGAAACAGTAAAGCAAATTCAAAATGGGAAAGTGGAAATTTAATCAAGAAGTTTTGACCAACCATTAAATTGTTGATTTTCTTGTTAACTGGGCCTTTGCAGTCTTTATAGTCTCAAAAATTAATTGCCTAAGTCTTGGGTACTACATATGCTAAATGCACTCTCAGGCAATCAGCATATGATTTTGACACACTATTTCTGTATATTTATAGTTGTTAATACTTTGGGATAAGAGGTGCTTAGCTAGATCCCTCAGTCTCTTTGCATCCTCTCATCATGTTGTAAACTAGTCTCACTGAGGACATCTGTAATTGATCTCCATGATGTGGCCAGGTGCTTAGCCAGAAATGAGCATCCAGGAGTGGGTGAATCTCTATTAAGACACTTGAAAACAGCCTATAGGGCAGTGAGTCTAATGTCAGCTCCACGCTTGATGTAACAAGTACTCTTTGGTGAGATGAACTCTTTTAATGAGATTATTGCTGAGCATAATGGGGAATATGGAAATGTGCCAATTGAGAAGTCAATGGGAGAGGAATAATAGGAATGATGAGTAACGTGGAGGAAGAAAAAGGTAGGCAAAGGAAATTGGTCACAGTGAGAACTCTGTAAACTCAAGTGAGTGAATTATAGCCATAAGAGGAGGTCTAACGGTACTTACTGATGCGCTTTACACCCAAGAGTGTGAAAGTCACTTTATGCATTCTCTTTTTGATAATTAATACTAATTTATAGGCTTGACACTTTCCCTGTTTCAAATGGCAGTGCTCCAGACCCTTCCTGTGTTATCAAAGCAGTAGCGTGAAGGGGCAACAGGACACAATTTCAGTAAATGAGCTCAAATACTTCCATGATGGCTCTCGGATAACTATTCCACTAATCAGTTGTCTTATCTTTCTTACTCAATTCACATCTTTTTGTTTCACGCAGATACCATGTTTCTCTTCAGTGATGGTTAGTGTTTACATATTCTCTTTCTGAAAACATAAAAGGAAATCAAAATGGAAGTCTATAAAAATAACTTACGATATTTGCATTTCTATTGCTGTTCCCAGGGTGAATGAAGATAGCAAATGACTGTCGTGGTTTGGATCTGGAATGTCCCTCAATCTCTCATGCATTCAGAAGGGAGGCTCTGAAAAGGCAGTTGGTTGATGAGTCATTGGTCTCATCGTTGGGTTCATACACTGATGAGTTGTGCAGGTGAATATGCCATTTGGAAATGAGTCTAGTTAGTGAGGGACAACTGTGGGTGTGGGTGTGGGTATAGTATGGAAGAATTTACTGCTCTCCCTGAGTTCTCTGTTCATTCTGTACTTCCCAGTGGCTGTGACTTGGGCAACATTCCTGAGCAGCAGACTCTTGAAACAAGGACTTCCAGTCTTGGTGTCAACCTGCCATGGATGAAACCCTCTGAAATGGTAAGCCAAAGAAAATCATTTGTCCTTTAAATTGTGAATGTTCAATGTTTTTCTAAGAGTGAACAGCGTTAGTAAACAGAGGAATTTATGGAAGTATTCCTTTAATATTTGTTCTTCTTCTAGATATAGTTTGCGCTACTCTTGCTATTACTAAATTATGTCCATTCACCTTCTGCAATATCAAGTTCTGGTATGCGTGATCTGTGCAAAATTAGAACAATTTTAAAGTTGGGACAGTAGTTGGAGGAGATACGAATGGCAACAAAAGCCAGAAGAAAAATACTCTTAGTGACTATGATAAAGAAGAATGGAAACTATAGATAAAGAAATGTCAATAAAAAATAAATTTTTTGTAAAAAATTTATTTATTATTTTTTATATTCTATAAGTTAAAATCTGGTTTCTGATACTACATTAGACTCTAGGTGTGTGGCTTAATCTCTATGACCAGTTTTCTTTTCCTTACAATGAAGATTAGACCTATTTCATAGATGTGTTGCTTGTTAACCATGTGAGATATTCACTTCTTGATTGCCTTACTTCTTTATGCTTTCAGTTCTAATTTTCCATCTCTCTGAAAACCATAATCCAAAATAAAACTTCCACAGTAATTTTACAAATGTCATTCCTGCCTCATGCCACCATGCTCTCCTTAAATTTGATGCTTAATTCTCAACAATGTATCACCTTCAACATGCAAAACATCATAATGTAAAGGGATCAATCAACACACATAGATAGTTTCCAGAATTGATTATTGGATAAAATTCATTAGATATAAGATGCAAATGAGCATTAAATACCTTACTACCAGATGTGAGATTGTGTTGATAAAATGGGTCAAAAAGTACCTATAGAGTGGATTTCACAAGAACAGTCTTGATGTCTATATGCATGCTACATATTTTTCTTAGCAAGGTTATGCGGTTTCATTTGGTCAACTACACATGCAAAAGTACACATTTTTAGCTATAGCATTCATAGAAAAAATAATTACACAAAATGTGACTTTAAATTCTTAAGTGTACTAACATTGAAATCAGTGGGTACCTGGAAAAGTGCAGATATATTTAGGAAATTTTGACAAAAATGTTTCTATTAAAATATTTCTATATTATTCATATTTGACATATATTTTTCCAACTGATTATTTCAGATTATTCTCCCTGCACTAAGTATTTTTCTTGTTATTGGCACCAAACACCCAACAAGTATAGCTTATATAAAGAGGGTTTTATTTAGCTAAAGTTTCAGATGATTTAGTCCATGGTAGCTGGCTCCAGGTAGAAGCATTATGACAGAACTGCATGGAGCAACACAGCTGCTTATTTCATGACAACACAGAAGCAAAGCAGAAGAGCTTCCCTGTGGATGGAATAGTATCTCCTTAAATCACGTGTGATGTGCAAATAAACACAATTGAGTTAGAAATTCCTTGTGACGTGACACAGCTATCTTGCATACAACCTAAAATGCAGGACTGTCTTCCTCAGTCTCAACCATTCCAGAATTTCTTAAAAGTCCAAGTCATTGTCTCCTCTGAGACTCAAATGCTGTGAAGCTTGAAAAATACTAAAGGTATTAAGAAAAAAAGGAAGAGAAAATCAAAAGTACAGGTGTAACAGGACAGGTTTATTTCGAATAAACTTACGAGGGACTGTCCCAGCACTTAATACAGCCTGGTTAGTATCAGACAAGCTTCGAGTCTTTTTACAGGTTCAGGAAGGGGAGAGAGTTCATAGCGAGGGAGCTGAGAATCTCCCTGTTATTCCAGGTGGGGCTGCATAATGATGGCAGTTACCTGTGGCAGCTGTGGAGGGCTCGGTGGAGCTCCACTCAGTCAGCGTAGGATGGCAGCAGTCAGATTCTTCTAGAAATTAAATCGCATCTCAAAAAATAATGGCAAGGGGGAAAATTCCCACTGCAGAAGACAACTATGCAACTTGTTGGCAAGGAAAATTTAAAAAAATAAGCTCTTAAGGTGACACAGAGGTGTCAGCTTAGCCTATATGAGGCTGTGAATTCAAACTTCAGCATCATAGCAGAAATGCTAGCAACTTTGTTTATCTTTAAGTACCACTTGTAGGAATTAACTTTATTTTAAAAGGTTAAATATCATGTTGCTGTTCTGTTTTTTTTTTTTGTTTTTTTTTTTGACAGGGTCTCCGCTTTGTAGTTCAGATTGGCCCTGAGCTCAGCTTCACATCACAGCACTCCTCCTGCCTCTGCCTCCCGAGTGCTGGGATGACAGGCATGAGCCACCACGTCTGACACTGAGGTATAAGATACTGACTGCTGCTGGGCATGAGTCTCCATGCCCAGTATTGTGTGTGGTTACTGGGGAATTGAAACTGGGCCCTTGCACTTGCAAGATAGGTGCCAGAACCACTGAGCTAAATCCCTTAAGAAACTTCTTTTCTGTGAATGGATTAGGTGTCACATATTTTTAAAGCTATATTTCATACATTTTAAAGATCAATTGGATAGAATTTTTCTATAAATTCAGTTTGAAAACCTATGCTGTATTGTGATTTCCATTATAAACAGACATACAAAGCTGCATATTTGAAATAATGTCACATACTATAGAAAGGTGGATTTTAAGTATTTTCTGTTATTTGTATGTTATAAAATACTTGAAAACATTTGGAATCTAGGTATACCTTTAAAGAAATATAGCATATTATTGTCTGCTATTAATAACTTATTTATAGTCATAAAACTGTATCATGTAATTCTTTCACCTGTAAAAACAAAACTCCCAAAACTATTTTCCGTAAAGTCAATTCGCCCACATTATTTTGTTGAAAAACCAGGATGAGCTCAATAAGTAAATGAACAAACAAATAAATAAAAAGAGCAATACCATAAAAGGGAGAGAAGGAATATTTGCGCTATGCCAGCTATACTGCAAAAGCCTTTTTGATCTGATAGTGCCTCGATTTTAGTAAATTCACCACTCTGAATTTGTAATAACAGAAAAATAAGACATTCTAAGCCTGAAAATTGTTTTAAAGTGATATCAGTGTTTTTAGAGATGTTCTCATTCCTGTGTTTTTCAAAATTGATTTTTACCTTCCGGTTTAGAAAATAATTTTTCAGAATCCCAAATAAGCCACATTATCTGAATTGTCAGAGAAAATACAATTTCTTTAATGATCAAGAATGGATAAAATGGTAATGACTAAATATGACGACTTGATCATAGGAATCCTGTGTCACAATGTGGCTTTTTATTTCTACTGACTCCCATTTACTAAAACCTTAGAATATGTGTGAGATGATAGTTTATGTCTAGAAAATGCCATTGTAGCAGAATAAGGTCTGCTTAACAGACTTTCCTATTGGGGCCACAGATATAATACATTTATAGAGCATTTGCTTATTGTATATATGATCTGAGTTCCTTGCCAGTACTACAAAAACAAAAGAATTACAAACCAAAATCCAATTCCTCCTTCTGCAGTTTTCCATTCACTTATTCACCTCATACATCATTTTTATGAAAAAGTGATATCAAACAATAAAACAATGACAATTTTACAACAAAAAATTGAGATTAAAATATTAAATTTTTTATAAAGTACATAATAAAAATTATTGACTAAATTAACTATATTGCAACTATTCTGAAAGCCTGGGCCAAAATTCAGACAAAACTGAAAACAAGTATTAATTATTTGAACAACTTGCTAAATATTATTTTTCAATTAATATTTTCAAATTACTTAAAATTGAAAATATAAATCATGAATAACATTAGTTTTTAATTCAACCACAAAACCAACACTGTGTGCACATAAACACATTTGAAATCTAAGTATTCTAATATTAAATAACTACAGAGAAACAAGTGTAGGTATTAAGCCTTGTTCATTCATTATATGGTACATAACTTTAAAAAAAAAATGAAATGACAGCTAATCCCCTGGTCAAGTGCGTTTTAATAGTTACCCCTGCCTGGATGATTGAAGTCTTAGAGAGCAATAATAGATGGCCAGGGAAAGTCCAGGCAAAATATAGCTTCTCCTAGAAATGTTTTTGAATAGCACAAGATAGAAATTTTTATCTCCTAATTTGTTTAAATAAACATTTACTCTGAAATTTAAAAAAAACTTATCAGTAAAGCATATTTCCCAGGAACATACTGTATTTACCTGAGCACATTCAGAGTTCAGAACACAAGCATATCCATAGGGGTGTGACAAGTACCTGCAGGCAGCTTGTCATCATCCACCGGAAGTTCAGCTTGATATGAGCTGACTGTGTCAACTTCAGTAAGAAATGGAGAAGTAGGTTGTATCAGCGGAGTTCTGGGTGTGGCTGAGATTCACAGCAGACAGAAGATACTCTAGGACTGCATGGCCCCTGCCCTGTATACATGGGAAGTCACGAAGGAAGGATAGCGTCTGTTTCTTGAAGAGGCTCCAGTCTGTGCCTTGCCCTACGCACTGTCTGCAGCCTTCCTGTGCCAAAGCTTCAGGCTCCAGCATAGATCACTCAGCTTCTAACTGGATTCCTTCAGCCTTTGATCGCATACTCATCCGCCCCTGATCGGGACTCGCTGAGGACAGGACGCTGAGTTCCAGGCCTTTGACTGGGTCCTTGGCATCTCCAGTGCACAGACAGCCCTTTTCCGTCTACACTTGACACTGGATGGCCGTGCTAGGCAAGTCTTGTATATTCGTATAATTTGTATATCTTGCATTAAATGTTTCCCCAGAAGGCACTAACTGCTACATTTGGAGAACTCATTCATTTTAGGAGTCATCAGTAAAACACAAAATAAAAGCAAATTTCAATTTATAGTTTTGTGAAAAATCCTATGTGAGTTTCTACATGAAAGTAATTCAAGGAAATTATTGGAATCTATTTTATAAAGTTGTGCTCTTTCCCTAAAAAATTAACTTAAAAGCATACATACTGTTCCCAAGAGGCTTATTGAATCAACTATAACTGTAACAAAATTCAAATAAAAATCAAGAATATTTGCACAAGCTATGTATTAATGTAAAGGAGATGACTTGACTCATACAATTCAACTATTATGTTGCTAGATGCTTAAAATTTAAAAATAATTATAATTTTTAGAACTTATCTGAAGTACGCAAATACAATATCTATGATAAACTTCAGCATATTAATGTTGGAAATAATTCATGTTTTTCTAGTATATAATTTTTAAGAATGAGGAGTGCTATAAATTAGATATATTTTAGTTATCTTCCAATGTCAATGCATTAAAGTTTCCAGAAGAAAAATGAGGATGAACAAATAAATGTAAAATGTGGATTTAGTTTTGATGCTCTTTAAAACAAATGACTAATATTTATATATCATTTCTATTTTATTTAAATATTGACAGAAATGTAGTTTTTCATTCTAAAAATCTACTTTTTCTTTTTTTTAAACCCAGTCTGCATGGGGCTGGGGAGTTAACTCATTGGTTCTGGCACCTGTCTTGCAAGTACAAGGACCTGGGTTGGATCCCTTGTAATCACAAAAAACAGTGCTGGGCATGGAGACTTATGCCAACCAGCAATCAGAACCACATATCACAGTGACAGGCGTGGTGGCTCACACATGTAATCCCTGTACTTGGGAGGAAAGGCAGGAGGATTTCTGTGAGTTCAAGGCTTAACTCAGGACAAGTTTGAATTACAAAAGTGAGACCCTGTCTCAAAAAAAAAAAAAAAAAAACTAAACTAAACAAAAATATACCTCCATTTTGTATATTGGGAAAAAGTTAGAATAGGAACCAAAATAGTTAAGGTGTGTGTGATGTCATAGAACTGTAATCTCAACACTGCAGAAGCTGAGACATGTGGATTGCCAAGCGCTGGAGGCCAGTCTGGACTATATGTTGAGTTCAATGCCAGCTTGAATTATATAGCAAGACTTTGTCTCTAAAAAAAAAAAAAAAAAATTAAAAGTATTTGTTTACCTCTTCTGAGCAGACTTCAGTAAGAGCATTAAACAACACATGACACAAATGGCTTTGAATTTTAAATGACATTTGAAGATTTCACATGGAAATACATCTACCCACCGCTGGCAGTGGCACTGCCCTGGGCACTCAGAGTTTAACGAATGTGTGACTCAAGGAACGAAGGTTCTTTGCTTGGGACAGATTACAATTTTTCTTATTTTCTGGGTGGACTTTATTTATGCCTCATTATACCAAAGTGCATAGCTCCTGGAAAGCATGATTAAATTTCTGATGATTTCACTGAAGGAACATTTTCATTTTTTATCTTACATATTTCTGGGCATAGAGTCATCTCTTTTAATCATTAGTTTAAAAATTAGTGAATGCTGCCTTCTTGTAGCCATAAAAGCTAATAAAGTCAAAAAGGACATAGAGCTTAAGATTTAATACAAAATTATAAAAACATAGTAACAGATAACTAAATAAAAATACATAGATATTTTCTTAGAACTTATAGCTAGATTCCTGATTCTAAACAAAGAAAATTATTCATACAAATCAATTTTGCTGAGTGTACCAGTGTGCTGGAAACCCCTGAGTTAAGACTCCAACCACAAATGCCCAGTAGGTAATACAGTGCTGAAGAAAAACTTAAGACAGAATTAAAGAAAAATGTAAGCTGGGATAGCCAATGCTCCTTTAGCCCATCTCATCCACTTTTTTTTTTTCTTGTTCATCAATTGGGATAAAGATGTATCCTGTATATTTGTCCAATACATGAAATCACTATGGAAAGTAATGGAGGCAAGCCTTTAAAGAGAAGAATCAAAACATTTCAAATTAGAAGCAAGACACATAAAATAAATAGTTGTAATTAGAGTCTCGTCCTTCAAGTTACAAAGGTGCTAGTTGTGGGAATTGAATTTGGGTACAATTTACTCTTCCCTTGATTCGGATGTGATCCTGATTTCACCCCACAACTTAGTAGCCCATGATTCTTTTATTTTAAAAAAATCTGTATTGGTACATTACATAAACACATCATGATTGCACTCCATAATGGGGATTTGTAACAGTATAAGACACAACTTAATTCTCATTTTTTCCCATAGCCCCACCCACCCCACTGCCCCCGATATACATAAAATTTGTTTCCTTACTTTTTGTTATAATCTCATTATTTTTCCCACTTCACCCATTTTACTTTGAGCATTTTTTATTTCACAATATATGACATACAATTCTAGGACTCATTTACATCTTTATTTTCTCTTACCAGAGAAAAGATGCGATATGTACCTATCTGTGCCCTATTTATTTCACTTATAAGGATATCTTCAAGGTATGTCCATTTAAGTAGAAATGATTCAAACTTATCATTTTTTATGGCAGAGTAGTACTCCATTCTGTAGACGAACCACAGCTTTTTTATCCAGTCTCCAGTTGATGGACACTTGGGTTGTTTCCAAGATGTAGCAATCACAAACTGGGCTGCTATAAACATGGGTGCACATATGTCACTGTGATATGAGTCTTTTAATTCTTGTGTGTATATACCTAACAGGGCAATGGCCGGGTCAAATGGGACCTCCAATCCTAGCTTTTTGAGGAATCTTTAAACTGATCTCCAGAGGGGTTGTACGAGTCTACAGTCCCACAAACAGTGGAGAAGGGTTCCTTCTTCTCCGCAGCCTCACCAACATTTGCTGTTAGCTGAATCTGAAATAGTAGCCCATGATTCTTGTTTCAGCCATGGGATGCCATATTGCCCTGTGTGCTACCACAGTGCTCATCAAACAGTTCTTGGGTCGCATACAGACTCACTTCTTAAGGAAGCCAAAAGAGGGATTTAACTCTGCAGCCTGAACTTCTTCCACCATGCTTTGGCTATAATCATTATTTCAGGCTCTGGCACCAGGGCATTTTGTTTAAGAAAAGTTGAAAAAAATCCTGATGCAAGCAGTCCCATGCAGTGGATTTATTGTGTACATGTAGGCAGCAAGGAAGGCTCTGGAAGTCTTCCGAGATGGGATGGAGCCTCTGCACAGAGAATCTTCCACGATATTGAATTACACTATCTATTATACCTGTTTAAACTGATATTGTTACTTGTGATCATGACCTTTGTGATATGTGACCTTTTCAATGATCTCAGTAATATTATTAAACTATGTGTAAAAAAGACTTTAGGAAACTTGGAATCCATTCTACTGCAGACATTTTCAGTTTAAGATCAAAGAGTGTGTGTCGGTCATTATTACACAAATAAGAAAAAATGATGTGAAATAAAAGAGCAGGAAGAAGGAATAATAGAATTTCTATTACTGAATAGAATTTCTATTTACTAAAGGGCAAGGAGAGAATGATGTACTTATATTTAGCACTAGTAGTTGTAGACAAGTCAAAGGAAAGTAATGGTGGTTAGAGAAGGCAGTATGTTCTATTATGAGATGGAATCATCCAAGTATATCTTTGTTTTCCTTAATATTTATGTAAAATTTACCTATAATGATGAAAAGTATTTCAACCTAGTTTTATATACAATCTGCAGAAGATATAATCTACATATTAATAAATATATATTTTAAATCCAAATATTTTTACTGTAACAGATATCATCAGATTAGGAACATGAGTTGAGACAGTGACACATCTTATATCATGGAGCTCTCAGTCCTAATACAGTGTTCTGTGTTGCTTTTGGGCACTGGCTCTGACCTCAGCCTCTATGGCAGTTAGACTGCACATCTGCCTCTGCCTGCAACCTGCACCTGACAGTATATCTTCATGCTCATGCTGAGAAAGTTTCTGCTCTTCTTCCATGGGATGTGCCGATCCAAAAGTTTAAATGTTAGACATCATGAAAACCACTTCAGTTGGACAGAACATTTAGTCACCATGAGTCAAATCTCTTTCACAGCAAAAGACAAACCAAATAAAAATTTTATATTCTCCTTTGAGTAGGTTTTATAGTAACAGTTATTTATTCTTTTTATACAATAATCCTGAAAGTCAATAATTTGATTTTTACCATGCAGTAGCCAAGTGAGAATATAGTACCAATATTTATCTGCTTCCTTTTCTCCTCTCTGCCCTTTTCCTCACTCTTTGCAGGATTTACTAGAACCTACACCTTTTCTCTGGTTTAGGTTTTCAGGAACTCATAATAGGATAATTTTCAGTATTTTCCTGTAAAGTAGACTCTGAAGATAAATTTATGGATCTGGTTTACAATTCTATCAGCAGTAGGGATAGTAACGCAGCAGTCGTTGATATAAAAGAAGTTACAGACTGTGGCTCACAGTGGTACAAATCTACTCATGAACTTGATGAAAAGCAGGTGTAATCTAATCACTGGAAGATATTGTGGTTATGACTATAGAGAGTTACTAATGATAACTCTCTGTGGAGAGTTAATTAATGATAATAAAATCAATCAGATCATCTCAATGGACATGTCCTCCAAGATTTAAGTGTCACGTGCTATCTCATAGTCTACTCAAGAACTTTTAAAGAATTTTTCAGACATCATATCTTAAGTCAATTTCTAATTAAAATCCTGCAGAGCCATAGATATATGTATCTTTAATAGTTCTCATCTGTCAGTTTTACACACCCTAAGGGTAAGAGTAGATCTCTGAAATCTATGATGAGAGGAATGTGTAGATAATATGAAGAATGGAATCTCATTCCTGAGATATCATTCAAGGCTTTTTTCTCTTTATCCTTGTACTTTCCTAATAGCACTAATTGCATTAGCAGTTACACCTGCTTTGGCTTCAGATTTACATATTTTGGGTCAAAATTCATAGCTTTCAACTTTTTTCTCTGCGTTTTCTTTTTGTTCTCATCATATATCCGAGTAAAGACAACCAGTGTCACTCATGCCACATCCTGAATATTGGGCTACCTTGAAATTTACTCTATCTGATTAATGAGTTCTTCCTTCAATGGGAAAAAAGACCTGGAGTACAACTGTGAACAGACAATTGTTCTACCAGCAAATAGCTGGAAGCCAGTTGACAGTTGGTGGCTGACAGCTATGGGTGACAACAGAATAACTGATGGTTAGGTAACTGATGGGACTACTGACTGGTGGCTGATAGCAAAGTATATTAGAATCATACAGACTTATAGAGTGCACATGTGGAGGTTGAGCCATAATAGCTTTGGGAAAAGAAGAGTATAAGTTAAAAGAATATAATTAAACATTCCAAGCTGATGACACAAAAACATTCTGTGAACAGGTAGTCAGAGGACAGAGAGTACCATGACCTGTACATCTTCACAAGCCACTTTTGGTTGAAACCTTGGAATTCTTGGGACAAGTGTGCAGCAGCCACAAGTCATCAAGAGGCCCTAACACCAAATAAATTAGCTGATATTCCCTAAAGTCAGCTTCAGTTCTCTTCCTTTAAAGTCTAAGGATACATTCAGTGTGGAGATGAATTTCATTATAGAGTGTAATACACACAGCATGTAGTTCAATTTCCAATAAATTGCTTATTTTTCAATTTAAACTTCCAAAGACTGGTCTTCATGATCTTCATTCTTAGCAGGATTTAGGTTTTCTGAACTCTCACAAGAATCACCCAGAAGGTTTTGATTACATATTTTACTGTTTTCTAGCTAGCATTGAATTTTCCAAACTTCTCCCACAAATCAATTCTAAAGGCAGCTACACCATATGGTTACATGGCTGCAAATGACCTCACTTCTTCCAGAACCAATTTCTTGTATCAGTAAACTTTCTCATTTTTAATGCAAATATCCAGAACCCCCAGCTAGTGGTGTTTAAATTGATTCACAGTTCAGAGGAGTCTGTCAATGAAAAAGCTTCATGGTAGAAGATCATAGCAAAACAAATCTACTTAATTCACAGCAGTCAGATGCAGAGCATAAGAATGATATCAGACAGGTAGAAACCATGATCCTCCCAGACACAACCAAG
The DNA here is from genome assembly GCA_004026965.1 of Petromus typicus. Lineage (NCBI taxonomy): Eukaryota > Metazoa > Chordata > Mammalia > Rodentia > Petromuridae > Petromus > Petromus typicus. The sequence goes on along the minus strand of PVIR01016471.1, from coordinate 13,713 downwards.
AGAACATCTTACTCATGCTATGAGTAATTATTGAACCCATTCAATTCGACCTGTTACAACTCACCTGCATAATATTTTATCAGTAAATTAACTGCATTTAATTAAGAATTACATGCTAATTTTGTCAGGATAATATTAGCTAGTTATAAGGTTGTTACTTAAATATAATATTTAAATAGGTTTCTCATTCTCAGTCACATGTTAAAATGAACACTGGGGAAAATCTAATGATATTAAGTTTAAAAGGTGGTGAGAACATCACTTGGTGGAACCTGAAGTTTCTCACAGAGGAAATACAGACCTTGGTACTTCATCAAGATGTGGAATAGTCTTTTCAACTTCTCAGAGGAAAAGAATTTCAGGATATACCAATGAGAGCTACAGGCAAATATATCACAGAGTGAGAAGTATCTATGTATAATGAAAGTGCCGTGCCAGCACTCACAGTGAGCTGTACCTAGGCTTTGGGATTAATTATGTTCTCAGTGACAGCCTTTAAGATGGGTGATCCAAGATCCTTCATTTAAAAACATCCTTGGAACCCACTGTTTCTATTTCTTCATTCTAAGTGCTGGCTAATGTCCTTTACTTTATTAGCTAGGTTAATTCTGGGACTTATAATGTCAGTAGGGATTTGGTGAGATCATCTTGGAAGAAGATAACAGATAGACTAGGAAGCACAAACAAGCCTGGTGAGCAGCAAGATGGAATAAAATATGGACACCCTCGGCCAACATCGATCCTTCCCTTGAACTGCAATTTCCATATATCTTTTCTATCTGTTTTTGTTTCTTCCTCAGAAAAACATTTATCCTTGTCTCAACTAAAATTTGAATTTCAAATTTCAACCAAGGCAGTGTAAAATAACACTTCAAAGAAAAGACTTAGCAACACTGTTGAAATACTTTATAGAAGAACAAAAATTTGAATTTGAACAGGAATAAAGTTCATTCATATTAATATAATTAATATAAGGCTTTTATATTAATTTTGTGTTTTGATAATAAGGTATATAGATTACTAAAGTCAGGCGAGACAATAATAATGGCAGTGTTTTATTTCAAATGTATTCATAAGTGAAATAATATATTCTGACCACAATTGAAAATGTTGTACAATAAATTTGACAATTTAAAAAGCAACATTGGAGAATATCTCAGACAAAAAAAACAACAACAAAAACAAAAAACAGAAAGAACACAGATGGTTTTACAAGAAGACAATAATTTTAACAGTGAATTTGCTCTGCTTTTTATATTTCTGATACTGTATTCATTAAATTAATTAAAATAAAGAATCCATGAAAATGATGAAGAAAAGTTTCTGTTATCTGCAATGTAAAAGTGTAGGCAATAGATAAAACCATAGACACAGAAAGTAAAATGATTTCCATGAGCAGCAGAAGAGGAGAGGGAAGTTTAATAAGAATAGATTGCTTCATGGATAAATGAGAATGTTGGTGATGCATTACATAATTGAACTTTTAAAAGAATATGAAGACACAAGTCAGATAATTAAATTTAGGCCATGTGTATTATTGTCAAAAATGTTTTTAAAAGCTACATTCAAAAATTTTCAGGGTTTGGTGTTGTGAAAATGGGTAAGTTCATGAAACTCATGAAAGTGGGGATGGTCCTGGACGGAAGCTACTCTACGCAAAGCCTCATCGTGGAGAACATGGATGATGGTACTTCCTACTGCCCAGACAGCCATGCCCTTGTGGCCAGAATTGACCACTATCCTCGCAAAGCGAACGCCACCATGGGCAAGAAGAAAATCGCCAAGTGATCAAAGATCAAGTCTGTTTGGAGGTTTATAACTACAATCACCTTATGCCCAGGAAGTACTCTGTGGACATCTCCTTGGACAAGACCGGTCAATATCGACATCTTTAGAGACCCAGCCCTCACGCACAAGGCCCAGGAGGCTAAGGGCAAGTTTGAGGAGAGATACGAGACAGGCAAAGACAAGTGGCTGTTCCAGAAGTTTCAGGTTTAGGTGTTTTATTCTTTCATTGTTATTTATTTTTTTTTTAATTTCATATCTTAGACATTTTCTTTATTATGAATATGCATCAAGTAACTTCAAACTTGACTTTCCCAGAAACAAAATATACTGAAATTAAACTATGGCATTTGCTTATTATCTGTGCACTGCAAACCATCTGTCAAATAAGACAGGGAAGTATTAGGCGTGTTCTGCCACTGAATAGGACGTGTTTGTCAAGTCACTAAGTCAAATTCCATAGATCAAGGTCTGAAATTCCCTCACATTGTTTATATTTATTGTTATTTGACTTAATTCAATTTTAGTTTTTTCATGTATCATTGATGAAGAACTTAGACCAAATCTTCTCTTTCAGACACAGTTGTCTACCTCATTTACATCGGATAAGATCTCTGAGAGTTTTATTTTTTATCACTTGATTTTATTTATCCTAAAAATGAATAGCTCTATTGACAGCCCCAGGCCATTTTGACAGCTACATAATGGACACTGTACATTGTTCATTATCCTTTTAATACAAACTGTTCATTTTTTGTACTATTTGATTAATTTAACATAAAATGATTTTTATATTTAAGATAAATTTTTAAAATTTTCAATAGTAAAGACAATCTTCTATTTTCAGAAGTTTAAATGTACAAATATATTTGACATAAAAGTAGCAATAAATCAGAAATACACTGAAAATAAAATTGTTTTAATATCCTGGATGAGAGTTTAGATAAAGATGAACTGATAGGCCTTCTTTATGAGTAAAAAATTGCTGCCAGATGAGTGGAGTTAGAGCAAAGAGTAGAAGCAGTAAAGGGGAATTTTTACAATAATACCATCTGATATTAGATATGTTTTTGTCATAAGTAGTCCTTATTATGTTAAGATTCATTCCTTTTTCTACTTGATTTGCTCATAATATTGTTACTAAATCATGAAACATTTAGAGAAGTATAATTTTTTGGCTGCATTTATTGAGATTTTTATGATTTTTGTCATTCTTCTCACTGATATGGTTTAACGATGGGTGAGAACATCTTTATTGTTCTGGACCACATCAAATTTCACCTTAGTGAATGCTCTTGTGAATACACCATTGGATTCAGTTTGCTAGTATTTTTGTATCAGTGTACATCTGTACATTGGTTTGTTGTTTTCTTGATACATACTTGTGTAGTTTGGATATCAGTGTAATATTGTTTTTGTAGAATGAGTTTGACAGAGTTCTCTCCCTTGTAATTTTTTGGAATTGATTAAGAAAAATGGTACTACTTCTCCTTTAAAAGTTTAGTATAATTCAGCACAGTTGAATGTAGTACTAGAGTTTTCTTTATTAGAAGACATTTTGCTTTTATCACTATTCAATTCTTATTCATTTATGATCTACTCATATTTTGTTTGTTTTAATAGTTCAATATTTCTAGTTATATCTATTGATATTTTTCTATTTCTGCTAGGTTTGCTAAATTTTTGCTGCATTGAAATTTATAAAATCCTTTATGAGTCTTTATATTTTTGTTCTAATCTCCCTTTTATTCCTCTCATTTGTTATTCTCTATTTTTAACTCTAACTCTGTTAATTTTATTTATTTTTTTCATATTACTGGTACATTACCTTTTTCTTTTTGTTCTTGTCTGTGTCTGAATATTCATTATTTATTTACTTCAATGAAATTTTGTTGTAATTCCCATTTTCTTAGGTCTTTAAGATGTATCGTTAGCCTTTTTATTTGAAATCTTTGAAATCTTGCTCACTGTAGACCCCTATTGCTATATCCTTCCATTTTAGTAAATTATTTCCTGTGTTCCATAGGTTTTGCTCTTATATTTCCATTTTAAAATGCTTAAAGGTAATAAAAGTTCTTTTTCTTTTATGCACAATTTTGTATAATTCCCAGTGTTTATTTTCTTATTGATTTCTAATTTCATTTTAGTCTCTTCAGGAAAAAATAGTATAAGTAATTTTTTTAATTCATTATGACTCATTACATGATCTGATCTAGAGGATATTGTATGTGTTGATGAAAAGATTATATATTACTGCAGTTTTGTCTTGGTAGACTGACATAAATGGTATGATTATTAATAATAATACCAGTAATAACCTTCTTTACAGAAAGAGGAATCTAGCTATAAGTTTAACAATTGTCCACAAGAAAAAATGGATATATTCACTAAACTTTTGCTGCCAGAAGACATTCTCCTTCTACTAATATTGACAAATGACAGAATTATGAGATTGTATAGATATGTTTTTATTTTGAAAAATATTATCAAAAATCTAGAATAATGTCTTAAGTATTTTAGCACATGCTAGTCTACCAAATATTCTCTAGTTTTAACAATATTTATTTTGATACTTGCTTTAAATTTTGTATTCTAGTAATCAGTTTGAAAATAACTTAGCTGATGTTTGCCTTTCATCCCTTAGCATTTCTGTCCACTCTCCTTTTGCCTTAGTTTATCCAATATCTTGAGGTTGGTGTTTATTCTTACATTTAATTTGTTTATAGTTCACTTCATATATTTGTCTACCACCTAGAAAAATAGAATAATTGACAAATGACTTGTGAAAGGAAATTTCATTTAAGACATCAGATGGACTGTGGGAATAAAGTCAGAAAATCAGTTAAACATATCCTGAGAATGTACCAAATTCCCCCAAAGTGTACTGAAAAAAAAATGTATGTACATCAAGACAATAGATTGCATTGTTCATACATATTCTTACTGTGTTGCATGTATATGTGAAATTTTCTCATGTTATGGTTAACATGTCATAGTAAAGAATAGTTGAATTAAATCAATATGAATGGTTCTGTTTTTATTTTTTAGACTTTCATAAATGATATCTGAAACATTTATTATGTAGTCTATTTTGCTTTATGCTAATAATTGATATTATATTTTTATTATTTGGAGATTTGACTAATTTATTATTCATTCATAGTAAATCTTCCTACATCGTTACATTTTAGGAAAATGCTAATTTCTAGATCCAAAAAATGCAAAATAAAATTTTATGTATTAAATTTATTGTCTGTCTTCGTTCTTTTCTCCTTGTTGGGACAAAGAACTCAATGCTCACAAGTTAAAGGAGAAAAAGGTTATCTTGATTCACAGTGTGTAGATATTTCAGGCCATAGCTTATTGTCTCCAAGTCAAGGAGACACAGGAGCATCATGGAGGAGAAACAATCCATGGCAGAGGAGGCAAAAGGAAGCAAGCAGAAAGCAACGAACCTCCCTTTCCCTTTTGTTTCATCCAAGATATGAGCCTTTGGGTGGTACTTCCCACACAAACAGTGGAGCTTCCCATTAACTATGTCCAGAATTTTGATAAACTGCTCAGTGGGCTAATTTAATTATTATACCCTTATTCCATATTCACACACAAGATCCAGCCACCTCGGAGAAACCCTGCCAATGAACATCTGAAGCTGTGAGGACATTTAGATATAAGCCACAGCAGTGCCATAATTCTCAACTTTCACCAGGTTTTGATGGTGTAGATGTTGTTTTCTTTTCTTTTTAATATTTTCAATATACTTTCTAAATGAATATATGTATGATGGTTTTTCTGAACTTATTTATGTGGGAATGGTTTGAATTTTCTTTCAATTTTTTTTCAAAATAAATGTTCAAAAGTAGAAGGACTTTCCTCAAACTATTGTCTTGCTGTCATCTCTAAAGAAAAGTAACTAATAATTTAAATTATGTACGACTTTAGGTTACTTTAGTTATAATGGTATATTCGATTTTGGCTCCTTCATACTTTAAATATGAAAACTTATGTATAGCAATAGGTTTTCTTTGAGATGAACTTTGCACTTCAATTCTTTAATTCTGGGTAAAATGTTCTTTATATTTCTCAAAAGTAAAATACTGTCTATTTCAGAAGGTATTTGTCTTACAAGGACCTTACATGACTTCTCTAATAAATGTTTTCTTATTGTACTTTCACTTTTGAATGATATTGTTCTTGCAATTGAATTCTAGTTTGACAATACAGATTCTCTCCAATTTATGATGGAGTTATAATCTAATAAACCCTTTGTAAATTGAAAATATCATAAGTCAAAAATGCATTTAACCTTTCATGAGCTCCTGCATCACTTCTTTGTATCTTTTGATGTTGTTATTGTTTTCCCAAAATGTCTGTAATGTCAAAACACAAAGTAACATGTCTGAAGATTTCATAAGCTCCTTAACAAGTCATTACAGCTTCTATCATTCTGAAAGGCATTAGTACACTCAGTGTTTAACACTTTTACCTAGAAGAGAGCCTTCTGGGCTATTGTCCCAGTTCAGTCATTACTAGCTGTTTACACTTGAAGGAGTCATGTAAACAATCAGTATCTAATTTTCCTTATCCATTGAAGGAAAAGAGTACTTTTTAGGGGGCCGGGGAGTTAGCTCAGTGGTTCTGGCGCCTGTCTTGCAGGCGCAAGGACCCGGGTTCGATTCCCCGGTAACCACATAACAATACTGGGTGTGGAGACCCACACCCAGCAGCAACCAGTACCACATGCCACAGTGCCGGGCGTGGTGGCTCACGCCTGTAATCCCAGCACTCGGGAGGCAGAGGCAGGAGGATTGTGATGTGAGTTGGAGGCTGAGCTCGGGGCCAGCCTGAACCACAAAGTGAGACCCTGTCTCAAAAACCCTAAAAAAAAAAAGAGTACTTTTTAAAAGGTAACAATATAGAATAAATTATTTAATGGCTACAGTGAAAGAGTACACTCCATTGAAGCTACTTTAAAACAAAGAAAATCTCCATTTTAAATGAAGATATGAATGAAGAGAAAAATCTCAAAGCACACTAAAGAGAATATTTTTTTAAAATTGAAATCTTTATTGGTATATTACATATACACATCATGATTGCACTCCATAATGGGGGTTTGTACCAGTATAACACACAATTTAATTCTCATTTTTTCCCATAACCCTACCCACACTACCACTCCCCTATATACATAAAATGTATTTCCTTTCTTTTTTTTATTATAATCTCATTATTTTTCCCCTTCACCCTATTTTACTTTGAGCATTTTCTATTTCACAATATAGGGTCCTACTTTTGTAGTTCAGGCTGGCCCTGAGCTCAGGCTTGAACTCACAGCAACCCTTCTACCTCTGCCTCCTGAGAGAATATTTTACCCTGGTTCCAATCTCTCTCCAGTTCTGTATTCCTCAGTAAAAATTCAGACTTTATTTAACCTTTGTTTCAATCTATGTGCAATTCTGTATTTCTCGACAGTAGTTCAGACTAATCTCAGTACCTACCCTTCTCTTTGGGGCTACCAAATGGAGTGTCTGTGCTTTTGGCAAACACTTCCCTTTTCCATTTTGGCATTTCCTTATCTCACTAACAATGTTTTAGCCAGGAACCGTAATTATTTTAAATGTCACACTAGAACAGAAAATTGAATTGCTTAGTTCAACTTAGCCTTTTCTGATTATTTTTTGCCCCTAAATCATAATTCTCTCAGGGGATTTTTGCTTCAGCTTCTGTCCTGCAGTACAAAGTTAAACAGTATGGGTTGGACTGAGAGGATAGATCCGTGTCTATTAATCTATGAGTGTAGGAAGTGTTTTAAGATTTTAGAATTTTTGCGATCCAGTAAAGGAATAATAACACAGCTTCCAAAATACAGGAAAGAGCTATTCGGCAGCACAATTACTATCATGGAAATCTTTCAAAAAATTTCTACAGTTTATTGATTACTCAAAATCTATGAACTTCAAGTAGAGATGAATCTGAAATTCAAAACTCTTCCTGCCTCAGTCCCCAAACTTGTTGGGATTACAGGTGTGTGTCATTATAAAAGCTACATGTTTATCGAATGTTGGTAGCAAAATGTTTTATAAATAGTTGATAACTCTAAGAGATTTTATAAGTTTAAAACTTCTTCATCACTTACTGGACCCACAGGTCTTGTGGTGTTCCTGGAAGTACACGCTGTGCTGTCACAAGACCAGGAAATTCTGTTCTGCCTTTCAGCCACACCTTTCTAAATTATTTCTTTGACAATTGCTTTAATTCCATACTTAAAAATTTCCTTACTGGAATTTTTTTTAAATTCCCTATACAAAACAACATTGTTCTTCATCCTCTCTAATGTTTTTGCATTATTTTTCTTTATAATATTTATCATGCATGACATGTTATCCCTTTGGAGTAGAAGTTCAGGAGAGCTATATCCAGGGCCAGAGTAGTTTTTCACACAAACTTTCAGATATTTCTATAATGAATAATAATGAGGGTCACTGTTCTACTTAAAAGACTTCACACATTACATTTTATTCACTACAGAGAAGCTTCATTTTCCACAACAAATGTACACATCATTGTAAGTTAAAGGCTAAGGATCAAACCCTGAACTTCACCCATGCTAGATAAGGACTTTGATATGAGAAATATGCACATGTTATTGTGAATAAATTTTAGTAATATCAAGGTATTATTCTTACACATTCTAAAGAACTTAGTTGTGATAAGGAATGATAATATATTTTATAGTCACTCGGATGATGTTTAGATAACTTAGATGTGATCAATATTAACACATTTAATACTGAAATAATTATATTTACAGTACTCATGTGATAATTTCCTAATTTAACTATTAATTTCCATTTATTTTATGATTAGATTCATGTATACAAGTGAACACATGTGATCCCTCACATGCACACTTGGCCAATTTTACTTTACAATAATCCTATATTTTTTTAATTGAAATCTTTATTGGTACATTACATATACACATCAAAATTGCACTCCACAATGGCTATTTGTATCAGCATAAGACACAACTAAATTCTAATTTTTTTCCCATAACCCTACCCACTCTACCGTTCCCTTATATACATAAAACTTATTTCCTTTCTTTTTTGTTATAATCTCACTATTTTTCCCTTCACCCTATTTCACTTTGAGTATTTTCTATTTCACAATATATAACATACAATTCTAGAACTCATTTACATTTATATTTTCTCATACTAGAGAAAAGATGTGATATTTACACATCTGTGACTTATTTATTTCACTTATGAGGATATCCTCAAGGTATGTCCATTTAAGTATAAACGATTCAAAATATTTTTAACAAAATTGTCCTTTCCATTTTCCTCAGTGGAAAATGGAGACACAAAGATTTTTTAAGTGTTCAATACATAAGGGCTCAGGAGTTTCCACTACTAATAATATAACTTTAAGTCCATTATATTTCAGAACAGTGTTTTTCGTATTTAAAAAAATGTCAGTAGAACATAGGCTCAGGTTTCCAGTGAAGGTATTCTCTTCTTTTTTGAATTAAGTTTATTGGCACATTTTAGGTGCACATTATGATTACATCCATCACTGGAAATTTCTACCTGAATGTGATATATCTTAGCTCTTGTTTTTTCCCCATTCTTCTCCCCTCCTTCCACCCAAACTACTCTCCTTATTTACAACAGCGTTGCTTCTAACTTTTCCTCCATTTCTCCTGTTTTTTATTTCCTTTCCCTTCCCTGTCATCCCTATTGCCCTTTAAACTTTTTTGTCCTGTTTCACATTATCTTTTATACCTTTTGGTCCTCATTTACACCTCTCATTTCTTCTGTCAGAGAGACAATTCTGTATTCTTTTCATACTAGTGATTCTCTCTGGAATTAAATATAATTACCTTTTGATTTTTTAAAAATGTCCCAGTCGAGAATTCACCAACAGAAATAGAATACATTATGATTATGAGAAAATAAAAGTTGGAAGCGGTGGAATTAGTTTATTCTAGTGGGTAAAAACTTATTTAAGTGAAATTAAAGAAAATTAGGCAGTGAAATTGAGTACTTCCATTTCAAAAGTGTATACTCCCTTATTAAATTATATCAAATCAATGTACTATATGCTTTGGGAATTTTTTGTTTATTTCCAGAGTATAATTCAATCATGATAACTATAGCACCATAGTGGACTCTAGAGAAGATAGGCTAATTAGTTGTATAAAAGGTTCAAGTTATATATTTTTTTCAAATTCTTGGAGCAGTTATTTTTAAGTTCCAACTGCTTTTATAACAGTGTCTTAAGCAGAACACACAATTATGTCAGTTCAACGTCAAAGTGACCAATTAAAACGTTTGAAAAAAAGTAAAACGTAGGTCTCTTTTTTAATATTGGAACTTACAAAAGATATGAGTTTACCATAATTGTGTGGTAAGATTGTTAGATAACAGTGTTTGTATGTATACTTTAGAGGTCTTTTGAAATTGTTATTTTAAGGTAAATTATTTATATTTAATATGGGTAAGTATGTTTTTCATTAAGGAATTTGTAGCTTCTCAGATCCTCTGTGTAGAACAGTCTGGTCTCCTACACTCATATTTGAGATTGTGATGGAAAAATCACAGAGTGCTTTGAGTACTCTGTAACTCTACCAGTTGCAGACTTTTCCTAACAGGTTTGATCCTCATCCTGAGTTTGAATATTCCAGGAACTGATAAAAATGTTCAAGTTGTGGCACACATACTGTACAAAACTGACCCTGGGACTTGGACAAGGTTCCTTAAACACACAGGTAAATCCCACACCCAGATCTCATCATGCAAGACATGTCTTGCTAGGAAATCCCTCCTCGCTTGGTATCCTTAGTGATAATAGGAGGTAGCACTCTAGAAACAGGTTTTTCTGATAAATGCTTTGAACTTATACCATGACAATTGATGCTCCCTTTTAGGGAATCTTAACCAGGCCCCCATCTATGTAAGAATTTCTCTAATTCTGTTTATGAGCCAACTTCAATAGAATTTCCATGAGTCCAAGAATTCTTATTAAATTATAGATAATAAAAATCATTACTAATTAGTGTTCCATGTTTTCAAGTTTTGTATATTTTCCACTGCTTATCAGCCAATTTATATTACTGACATAGCATTACTATTTCAGCAATTTTACTTTGTATATTGGATATAGAAAAAGTGATCTTATAATCTTATAAATTTTGTTGAGAACTAATGATATTAATGAATTAATATTTCCATTAGAAACAATAGTAGATTGTCTGGAATTCAGAAAATCATTTCTAAAAGGGACAAGATATCTATTCCTACACTTGTACATATATAATATTCTTTTTAAATGAACAGTGTTGTTTGTATTGTATTGAGGAGAATCTGAACTTCAGTAAACAATATGTACTATTCACATGTACTATTGAGCTAAAATAAAGTAAGCAAAAACTAAAATGAAATAAACTTTCTTCAATGGTCTTCATCACCTTATCTATGTTATATCTTTCTTCATGTACAAAGTGATTTAGTGTCAAGTTTTAATGCAATTCATTGTGAAATGATACTGAAATTGTCAAAACATGATACAATTTACTTTTCTTAGAAGACAGACTTTTAGAAAGTAATTTTCCTATACTTAACTAATTTGAAAGTTTCAGGTTTTTTCTTTTACTTTAAACATTCTGTGGAAGTTTTGGATATGTGTACAGTGATATTGATATTTAGCAATCCATTTAAGCATTATTTATAATGGGAAAAAGTGAACACATATGTACAATTACAGATATGATTACATATCTGTATTATTAACATAATACAGCATTGTTTTGCATCTGTAAGAAAAAAGAGTGTGGAAAGAATCAGCACTTTAATTTTAACTTTTGTACTCTTGAAAACAAAGGGGAAAAAACATTTCTGTAGTATGCCAACATGATTTAGTAAATATCAGAAATTAAATAACCTTGCTGTTAGTATGGATGTTGAAAAGTTCAGGTTGGAGATTCATTTTCTGGAAACTGGAGGAAAGATATCAGTGCTACTACAGTATCAATATTTTTTAGCAAAATACATCAAATTAAGAAGTTTTATTTATGTTACCAAATTTTAGCTGCACATGTTTAGATGCACATGTTGACACATTTTAATATTGTATTGTTTCTCTGGTGTGAGAAACTTGATGAGTAAATAATGATCAAAATATGTAAGAGAATTGTAAACAGAAAATCTTCAAATAAGAAGGAATACAGGGGACAGGACAAGGAATATATGGAAAATAAAAATATTTTTAAAAATAGATGAAATGGAAGAGGCAGGGGAGTAGAATGGAGAAAGGTGGAAAATACATGAATCAAGATATATAATGTACAGGCACAAACTCCGTAATATGAATGTAATCATTATGTACATGTAGATTGTTCCAATGAACTTAATTAACAATAAAAACAGAATATGGCTGAATTGTCTATCACATCTAGAATATCACCTTATATTTTCAAGCTCATTTTATCAATTCCAATTTTGAAATAAATACACATTTCTGTGGATACAAGCCCTGTTTCATCTATTTTTCCCCCAGATAATTCAGGTACTCAAAAAGTCTTAGCCATTCCTGATCCTGTTTATAAGTATGTTCTTTGCTTTTTGTTCATTTATTTACTTCCTACTAAGCATATGAACCTAGCAATATAATCAATTTGCCTGTGTTTGTCCATCCTATTAAACTGCCTTTTAGGGGCAAGGAGGAAATAAAAACAGTAAATCTCATTCTACTTAATGCAGTGTCAGACACCAAGAATGCACAATAAATATGAGTGGATGACAAACAGTGGAAAACTGGGAGGCATGAATAAAGACAAGGAGAGTAGTGAGCTAATGCCACATGACACGGAAACGTCTTGCTTTCCTCTGCTGAACCTTGAGCTAAGTCAGGATAACAAGTTTCGTGTTGCCTCCCTCTGTAGCACTCCGAAGCATACAGTTCAGAAGGCCTAGTGCTTGCTATCGATTTTATGCTGATGTTTGCTTAACAAGCACAGTTATGCCTAAGTGAATGATGAGCCAATGACTCGCCAAGGTGGCAGTGGGACAAAAGAATGGATCTATAATACAGGTAAAATGATTAGAGTGAAATTCACTGATCGGGTTCCAAGGGTTGTCTTGCTGAGTCAACGTTATGTCTTTTCTTAATGGGAGAGGGAAAATGGATTGTATAGAAATGAAAATATCTACACATCTTTGGAAATTCTGTTTGATTTGTGAATTTGGATCCAAAAATAATTATTTTTACTAATCTTAAGTAAAATTGTAGTTACCAACTTATATTGCATGGTCAGCATGGTGTTATTAAAAGTTATGATTTAGGTAAAATATGAAAGCTCAGAAAAAAATATGTTGCCTTTGACAATGTGTATAATATTTAAGTTCTGGCCCAGAGATGGTAGTAGGGTCTTCAGGGATTTTTTTTCCCTTATATGACAAGTTAGCAACAGTAAAGTATCAGATCAAATGTTAGAAATAATTTCTAATGCTATTAATGAAAGATCTTCACTCATCTAAAAGTTTATATATTAATCTAACCTTCATCTTTTTATAACCTGGACATATAGTATATATGTGAAAAAATGGAAAAATAAAAAATTGTTTTGCCTAGGGTTTTAAAATAAAAATAATTTGACTTATTCCATCATTAAGCATTGTTCCTTTATCAATCAGTGAAATATGAAATTGACAAATGTTTAAAGCACAAATTTAACTTGTTGCACAATTAAATAATCTATAAAGATAGAATACATGATACAGAAAGACTTTTCAGGGGGAGGTAAAAGCAAGATTTTTCCCTAAGTGTTTTTTATTAAAAGTGGTATCTGCATTTTGTGAATGTCATTTTAAATCTCTCTCAAAGTTTAAACTGATATTATTTGTTAGTTCACCTTATTAT
>PVIR01016470.1:0-36574 GCA_004026965.1 Petromus typicus | reverse complement strand
AATCCTCCTGCCTCTGCCTCCCGAGTGCTGGGATTACAGGCGTGAGCCACCATGCCCGGCACTGTGGTATGTGGTACTGGTTGCTGCTGGGTGTGGGTCTCCACACCCAGTATTGTTATGTGGTTACCGGGGAATCGAACCCGGGTCCTTGCGCTTGCAAGACAGGCGCCGGAACCACTGAGCTAACTCCCCGGCCCTTGTGACCTTACTTTTGACTTTCTGTTTTCTGCCATCACATTGAGACCACATCAAGTCTTACAACTTTGGCTTTCCCAGATTTCACAATTAAAATATCCACCCCGATTTCCAATCATTCCTCAACCCCTAGGTCCCTCGACAGCAGCAGGAGCCAAGGGGGATGGAGGCACGGTGCACAGAGACCCAGCCTCCCTTCTCAGCAGCTTCATACCAAAAGGTCTTCCTGGGTTGTGAAAATTAAAAATATGCAGAAGATCATCACTATCTACTTCAAGAACCTGTATTCTAATATGATGGAAAACACAGAAGAAATGAATGGATTCTTAGATACATATGAATTGCCACGGCTGAATCATGAAGACATAAAACTCTAAATAAGCTAAAATCAGTCAATCAAATTGAAGATGTAATTAAAAACCTACTAACAAAGAAAAGTCCAAGCCCTGATGGATTCATTGTTGAATTCTGCAAGAAATTTAGAGAAGCCTTAATGCTACTATTTCTCAAACTCTTTAATGAGATTGAAAGAAAAGCAATACTCCAAATTCACTCCTGGAAGAAAGCTTTATCCTGATACCAAAGCCAGGGAAGGATCAAACCACAAAAGAAAACTAACAACCAGCTAATATTCCTAATGAACATGGATGCAAAAACCCTCAGTGAGATACTGGCAAACAGAATGCAGAAAATCATCAAGAAGTTTATATCTCATGACCAGGTAGAATTTATCCCAGAGATGCAGGGATGGTTCAACATATGCAAATCAATCTGTGCAATATACCATGTTAACAGAACCAAGGACAAAAACCATATTAATAGATGTCCAACACCCATTCAACAAAGTCCAGCACCCACTCAGGATTACAACTCAACAAAATTGGAATAGATGATCTTTTTCTCAATCTGATAAAAACCATCTATGAAAAACCAATAGCCAACATCATACTAAATGAATAATACCTGAAAGCTTTTGTTGTAAAATGAGGAACAAGGCAAAGATGTCCACTGTCACCACTTCTATTAAGTATAGTTTTTGAAATATTATCTCGATTGATCAGACAAGACAAAGAAATAAAAGGAATAAGGATAGGAAAGCAAGAAGTTATATTATCAATATTTGTTGCTGACATGATAGTCTACATGGAAGACCCTCTAAAACTCCCAACAAATGACTTTTAGATTTTAACCAAATTTAGTAGCATAGCTGGATACAAACTCAACACTCAAAAATTAATAGCTTTCCTGTACATGAATAACAGACTCACTGTGAGAAATTAGGGAAACAACGTCTTTCACAATAGCATCCCCACCCCTCCCAAAAGAAAAGAAATACCTAGAAATTAATCTAATTAAGGAAGTAAAAGATCTCTACATGGAAAACTACAGTACTCTAAAAGAGAAGATCAAAGAGAATGTCATAAAATGGAAAGATATCCTTTGTTCTTGGATAGGAAGAACCAATATAGTGAAAATGGCCAGACTTTCAAAATTGTACAGATATAATGCAATGTGGATCAAAATTCCAGCAGCATATCTCACAGAATTAGAAAAAATAATCTTGAAATTCATTTGCAACCAGAAAAGAACAGAGTAGCAAAGGCAGTTCTGGCCAACAAAGGCAAGGCAGGGGGCATTACCTTTTATCGTACAAAGCTACTATAATGGTACTGCCTCCCCATAAAAAAAACAGAAAACAAAACAACAACAGCAGCAATAACAACAGCAACAAAACAGACCTGAAGATCAGTGTAACTGATTATAAAATGTGAAAAAATTCCAACACATTCAGCCAACTCATCTTTGACAAAGGGGCCAAGCATGTTCACTGGAAAAATACCTCTTTAATAAGTGATGTTGGCAAAACTGACTTTCCACATCCCAAAGACTGAAATGAGAACCACTAATTAAAAATCAAAATAGATCAAATATCTAAATATTGAAGCAGAAACACTAAATCTACTGGAAGGTGATAGGGAACTTATCATCACTTGGGAATGTCAGTGTAGTCAAAAACTTTATGAATAAAGCTCTGATCACACAAGAAATATCATATCACAAAGAATCAACAGTTGAGATCTTGTCCTATTAAAAAGCTTTTGTGCAGCAAGAGAAACTACCACCAGAGTAAAGAGAGACAACTCTCTTACCGATTCTGTGGGAAAAAAAAATTTGCCAATTGTTCCTCAGACAAAGGACTAATATCAAGAATATATAAAGAACTAAAAAAAAAAAACTCAGTCCCACCAATTCAAACACCCAATGCAAATATGAGCACCAGAAATGAATAGATATTTCTCAGGTGAAGAAGTAGAACTGGCAAATAAATATATGAAAAAATATTCAACATCATTGGTCATTTTAGAGATGAAAATTAAAACACTGTTGAGATTCCATCTCACTCCAGAAGGAATGGTTTCTATCAAGAAATCAACCACTAACAAATGCTTGATGAGCTGTGGGGTAAAATGAATATATTCCACTGTTGGCAGGAGGGTAGCTTGGTGCAACTTCTATGGAACCGGTATGGAGATTTCTCAAAAACCTAAGACTAGAGGTTCTATACAACCAGCTATTCTCCTTATCAATATGTTCCCAAAAGAATTAGAAACAACATACCACAGTGGCACATATACCCTCACTTTTATAGCAGCTGTTTGTAATAGCTAAAGCTTGGAAACAGCCCAAATGCCCATCCACTGACAAATGGATAAAGAAGATGTGGGTTTTAATACAATGGAGTACTACCCTGCCACAAAGAAGGATAAGCTTGAGACACTTTCCTCCTGGTGGACTTGTACCTTCGTGGTCTGTAGAGACAGAGACAGATTGTTTGGCCAGTTTTCCTTACTGGATGTCGTTTGGACAGGGAACAGCAGACATGAATTGGATGCGAAGACACAATGGGTTCTCAGGCCTCCATGAGCAGATGCCGTTTATCGTATTAACCACCCCCTTTCTTCTCTCCCTCATGCAGCAGCTATAACCTGCAGCACTCTTCCTTGGTGTGCATCATGAAATAGAAAACAGTGTTATTTTTTTCCATTTATACTTTTAGCTCACTCACTAGCTTTGTAAACTTGACTGAGTCTCCATCAGTGTGTTTAAAGATAGACCCAGGGCAGGGCTGTCTCATTGGTTGCTTGTGGCTTTGGAGGAAGGGTGTTTCATGGCTGTGTTTAGATGTACTCAGAGGTGGGATTTTTCAGAGATGGTTTGATCTAGAGTGTGTAATAACTAGGTGGCTTTAGCATAGTCCTGGTGGATAATGGCAGCTCCACCCCTGGACCAAGACAGCAGTAATCAATGGGCTTATAGCCTCGAGAGGATATAAAGGGAGCTGCTACCTCTCTCCTGCCCTGCCATAGACTGTTTTTCCTCTGTGATGCCACTGTCCTGTGCCACCCCACCTTGGAGCCAGTAGGGACTAAAACTTCTATAAACTGCTAGCTGAATAAACTTTTCTGTCTTTAACATGTGGATGTTGAGTATTTTGTCTCAGCCTCAAGAAAAGTAGCTTACGCTGAATCAGTAAGAATATTTTCAAGGAAGGAATGGAGAGTTTACTACAATAAGTATGATATTGGTGTTTGGGGACCCATAAAGACCAGCCTTCCTCTCTCAGCTCCTGGCAATGGATTATGTACCTAGGAGATTTCAACAACCAGGACTCGTAGGTTTTTTTCTATTTCCAATGGGTCTCGGCCACCTCTATCTGTCAGCAGGTCGTCAGGGCACGGTAACACTGCAAGGCAACAAGCAGGCACAGAGACTTCCCCACATCGAACAGGAGCTCTCCGATGCAGAGGGGGCACATAGCATGGAGTACAAGCCAGGCTCTGTAGCAAACACCTCTGTCCAACATTATCAGGTTGTAGAGGCACAAGTTTCTTGTTCCTCCATAATTCAGCTGTGTTACATTGGAAGTAGCAGAGCCTGGCTGAGTCATTTCCAGCAAAGGTTAACTCAGCTCCAACTAACTTCCTCCTCCCTTAATTAACCATGCATTCTCTTCAGCTGGAGCCTTCATTCTGCAGTCTTGCCTGCTTGAAACTCATTATCAGCAGGTGTCCCAAGGCCTGCTCAATTTCCCTCCTTCCCCCATTTATAACAAATAAAACACTGGATGTCTTTGAGGTCTTTGTCTTTACTGTCCAGAGCTGCTTAGATCAGCTCGAGATTAGTTATTTTAACTCTTTGTGTCTGTGTCTTTATTTCCCACTTTCCCATCTTGTGGACATTGTACGGGCTTGCAGGAGAACAGGGCCCACCACAGGAGTTCCTGGTAAAGCCCTATCTCCTTTTCCCTATAAGCCTCAATGCCAAAAGTCTCCATAGCACCTGCAATGTCCTATATACCAGCTGAGACCTCCATTGTGTTTTTTAAGTCCTGTCAGGGCCTGTGGGAATTCCAGCTTCTGGCTCCAGACATTCAATCCTTCCCAAATCAAACCCAAGAATTTATTAGGCCCCAGTACTGTGTAAGATTCTGGGGACATCATTTAGAAGTATATAGATAAGTAGAATAAGCACAGACCTTAGAGGAAAAGAAAGCCTTAGCTTCCTTATAGAATGGCTGTATGAGGTAAATGAGAGTTATAAGTTAATTTGCTAAGAAGGGATTTAGAATATATATGTCTAAATAGTAATAGCACTGCTAACAATGCCCCAAAAGTATCACAGTGTTTGTGATAGTGTAGTAATATCATTAGTAATAATATATATAGTACATTAACAATACTATTAACTGTAATGTTTTAAACCAAAGAAATATGTGGTAGTATTTGCTGGCTACTCTGTAGTATAGTTCCTGGGTCCAGAATCCTCCTTTTTCCATTTACTGGATGAGGGATTTAACTTCTGGATGCCTTTGTGTCCTCCTCTGTCAAAGGATTAATGGCCACGCTCCTCAGACCCAAGCTGACAAGAGCATTAAGTTAGGTCGAGTGATTACAGCTCTTGGAATGGAGCCTGCTGGGTATGGGGAGGTGAATACTTCTTAGCAGTAAACAGCTATTTTGTTGCATGGTGATCACAAGACCCCACAGATGTGTGGAGGTTCTCGCGCAGTGATCCTGCCTCTGTGAGTTTGCCAGGTGGGTGATGGGTGTTCTGTGTCCATTTGACTGGACTGTGGGAGACCCAGGTGTTTCTGGGAGTGTTGAAGTGGGTGCTCTGGGAGGAAGGAAGCTCAGGTGGCAGCACGGAGGACCACCTGATTCTCTGGTATGGCAGACTTCGTACAGCTGTTGAGGGTCCTCTATGTCTGGCTGCTGAGCTGGGCTCTGGTCTCCTGGCCACAGCCTTCAGCTCCCACTGCAGGTTCTCAGGACTGCAGACCCATCCTGGAGCTTACCACCAGCCTTCACGGGCTCCGTGATGTGTGGCTGATGGTGAGGCTTCCAGCATGGTGATCACGTGACCAGTCCCTCATTGTACTCATGCTTATACCTGCTGTTGGTTCTGGTTCTCTGGAGAATCCTGACAAATACCTGGATGCACCGGGCTGGGCTTGGTGGGCTATTAGCCTTGGCTCCACAGCTGGACTGGTCTCCAAATCGCCCTGTCCTGTCCCTGTCCTGGGGATGGCAGGCAGAGCCAACCAATGCAGCTTTCAGATCAGTGAACACCCTTGGATGAAGTACGTCATGGGCCAAGTGGGGACAGAGAACTATGCCCAGTGACAGGAGAGGGCATTAAAGGTACGGCCAAGGGAGTGGACTGCATGACGCAGTCTCCTGGGACAGTGCGGTGTTCTCTTCATGCTCTGACCTGAATTCTCTTCAGCTCTTGTGGGAGCTGTGGCCAAGGACACACTGTAAGCTCCCAGCATCGCAGCAGGGTGACCTTGTCGCATGGTAAGACTCTTTTATGTGGGGTCTAAATCTTCAACATCCAGAGCAAGTTCATATCTTCTGCCCTGATATGCTTCCTGCTTTCCGGGGGACCGAGTGGGGACGGGGGTGCCACCCAGGCTGTGACATCATTCCAGACATCTTATCTAAATCCTCTGAACAGATGTTGGTGGAAGGTGAAACTGAGACATAAGCCTCTTAGAAGTATTGTCAGAGCTGTCATAATCTCTCCCGACATATTTAACCAGCGCGCATTCCTCGCGGGTGGCCCGGCACGGCGCGTGTTATCAACTCTCACCAGACGCTATTCCGGACCGCCCAAGTGCAGGTGACTTTGAAACAGAGAAAGGGATCTTTTGTGTGGAGGAGAATGGCGATGTGCCAAAGCACTGAATGTTTGGAAGAAAATGTGCTATCTGTGTGGACAAATCTTATCTGGCTTTTTTCCTTAAAAAAGAAAACTAGGGTCATTCAATCCCCTGTTGGGTTTGGAAATAATCTGAGGCATTGCCCCTGTGTGTTCACTCTCCGCCTCCCCGGGGGTGGGCACACGCAAGTGTGTCTTGTGAGGTCTGCATCCTTCTGTCCCTGAATTATCCAGGACACAATGCCCTGGGATGTCCGGGAGCTGAGCCTGTCACCTCCCCGAGGCTGCTGTGAGGGCCTCTGCGTGTCAGCGTGGCCCGGAAAGCTTGTTTCTGGAGATGCTGCTCTTGAGGGCCTACAGTAACTGTGTGGAGAGTCAGGTCGGGCTGGGTGGGGGCAGGCGCTGCGGCCCAGTGAGAGCACAGGGCTTGAACCCCGGGCCCCAGGTGGGATCAGTTTGTCCCTGGTGCAGTGTCCCTGGAAGTGATGGGTCCTGGGTACCTGGTTGCTCCTTCCAAAACCTCTGGTGCCAAATTCCAGGCCAAGGATGTGGTGTAGGAGGCCTGTGTTCACTTGCCTGGCTAAGAAAATTCTCAGAAAATGGGAGAGAGGACAGCGGAGAGAAGAGGAGGGGGTGGGCTCAGAGTTTCCCAAAAACACCAGAAATGACACAAGGCCACAGAACTCAGCACCCCGAAACTTCCATGGTCTTATTATAAAAACATTTCTTAAAGCCAATTTGGAAATCAGTTTATTTTTTACATCCAATAATGTGATTATTATTTTATGAAATAAAACAAGAGCAACCTGCTCATTTCAAAATCATGCAACTGAGGCAGTATAGGTACACAAGAGCTGCCTGTGTCCCGACTCTGGCTGGATGAGGCTGTGGGGAGTGTGTGCCTGGGAAATTCCCTGCGTGCAGCCTGGACATTGGCCTGGGCCTTCCCGAGTTCCCTCCTTTCACCAGCATCACCACTGTCCTCACCATCATGTCCTGTCATCATCATCCTCATTTCAGTGCTAACAGCACTTGGCATGCAGTGTGCCCGCTCTGCAGTTTGTGCATCAACAAGACAGTATTCACTGTTGGCTGTAGGCACAAAGATGTACAGTGGGACCTTAGGGTTATCATCCTTGAATGTCTGAAACTTGGTGCCCTCTGACCCGCATCTCCCCAGGACCCTACCCTTGGTCACCACTGTTTTGCCCCCTTCTGAGTGTGCCCGTCCTACATCCTATGGCAGTGTAGACAAGGTATTTGTCCTTCTGTGTCCAGCTGAGCTCCCTTATATGAAGCTCTTCTCTCCAACCCTGCTGTGGTAGATAGCAGGAGTTCCTCCTTTCTTAAGCTGAGCCACATTCTACTCCGTGTGTGTGTGTGTGTATGTGTGTGTGTATGTGTGTGTGCGCGCACATGCGCAAGCTCAAGTGCATATGTTCGACATGCTGGTATCTCTCCATCCATAACAGACACTCAGACTGTCTTCACATCTCAGCCATTGTGAAGTGTGTGCCCTTGATCTCACCTCCTTTCCTTTGATATAAACCCAGGAGAGGAAACTGAGCTCCTATGATGGCTCTATTTTTAGTTTTTGTGGCCCCTCCCTGCTGTTTTCCACCACAGCTTTATCACAGTGTCCCAGGAGAGGTCCCCTTGGCTCGTGCCCTGCCCACACCCGGGCCTCTTGTGGTTCCTTTCTCGGGGGGTTGTGAGCAGCCGTCGAGGTATGTGTGAGGGATTCACTCCCATGATGGTCTTCTTTCCCGATGAGGTGCAGCACTGAATTCCCACACTTTCTGATCATGTGAGTGTCTTCTTTGGACAAATGTTTCTTGGCATCCTTGGACTGCTTTTGACTGGGTTACTCGATATCCTGCTAGTGAGTCGTTGCAGTTCCTCACACATTTGGACAAGCAGTGATAACATTATCTCACAGGTTCAGTGTTCTGATTTCTTTTCATATCACTTTTGTAGTGTGTAGTGAGATACATGTGCACCTATGAGGCGACACTGGGCTCGGCCCTCACAGCCTGTTGCCCCTGGAGCACCCACGCCACACCCATAGTGCGGGAGCCCTCTGCTCCCAGCCTGGCTGTCTGCACATCCTCAAGATCCCCAGGACCCTGGCTGCCTGGAACAGAGGAAGGAGCTCTTGGCCCCAGGTAAGCCCCTGGTGGACCAAGGCTTAGGATGGGAGTATAGACAAGGCCGGGCTCTGTGGGCCTCCATTTCTTCAACCATAAATGAACTGTCCTCCCATCGACTTCCCTTTCCAATTATCCCTCTCATTCTCTCCTTCCCTTCTATCTCTTTCCACCTCATCCTTTTCCTTTCACTTAGCCTTTATTCATAGCTTAAGGAAGAACCTTGAATAACAACAGCAACAAACACATAGTTGAACAGAGGCAAATACAAGACTGCTTTAAAGTGACCTGAGAAATCTTGTACTAGAGCAACCCCAAGGGTTCCAGCAAAGGACAGTGTGATGGCGGAACTGGTTTCAAAGGCCCTTTGTATCCAGATCTGTAAGGACCACAGGACTGCAGACTGCAAAGGGTACAGAAAGGAGAGAAACTCTGAAATCTACTTCCCAGAGCACGAGTGCTTTAAAATACTTATGGATAGGGCCAGGGAGTTAGCTCAGTGGTTCTGGTGCCTGTCTTGCAAGTGCAAGGGCCCGGGTTTGATTCCCCGTAACCACATACCCTACTTGGCATGGAGACTCACCCCAGCAGCAACCAGAACCACATTCCACAGTGCCAGGCGTGGTGGCTCACACCTGTAATCCCAGTACTCGGGAGGCAGAGGCAGGAGGATTGCTATGATGTGAGTTTGAGGCTGAGCTTGGGGCCAGCCTGAACCACAAAGCAAGACCCTGTCTCAAAAAATCCTAAAAAAATAAAATAAAATAAAATAAAATACTTATGGATAGAAGCACGTGCTTCCCTCTGCCCTCTCAGCTTATCTGAGGCACAGAGACATTTGGTTCTCAGAGGTCCCACTTTCTTGGCTCTTCATACTGAGAAGGAAGGTGGCCATGAAGATGGTCAGGACATGTAGCCAGAGGGTGGACAGGAGGGATGTCTGTGGGTATCTGGGCTTGAGTGGAGACCTGTGGATGGTTGTTGCTGAGGGAGGTATCTGCACTGAAGGGAAGCCTCAAGCCCTGGCTTTGATGGC
This sequence comes from Petromus typicus, assembly GCA_004026965.1. Taxonomy (NCBI): domain Eukaryota; kingdom Metazoa; phylum Chordata; class Mammalia; order Rodentia; family Petromuridae; genus Petromus; species Petromus typicus. Next base: position 26,974 of record PVIR01016470.1, on the reverse strand, counting down.
CACAATGTTGGTGAAGGATTGCATGGTGTCAGCTGGAGGCACCTCCCAGGCTGGGTCCGGGTGTCACTTCTACCAAATCCAGCTGAAAGTGGTATCTTACCCTCCACATTTTCCACTGAGTGAATATCATTAGCCCCAGAACTGTCTGGTGTTCTCCTTTTGAGGGAGTCTGCTCATCAGACACAGCCATGGCCAGGCCCCTTCCCAGTGAGCATGACACCACCCTTGTCACTGATGGATGCTGTCCATGCAGTGTCACAAGGAGTCTGTGACAAGAATGATGGGCAAAGTTATACTGTAATTAAAATGAGTCAATTCTACATTTCTTGAAACTCTAATTAAGAATCCCTTAATGAATGTCTCATTTTGATCATTCTTGGGGCATTGATACAAACGAAAACCATTTTGTGAAAACCCAGTGATGCGTCAGCAATTATATTTAATTCTCACTTGAGTGAATTTTAATCAGCAGTGTTATTATAGGACCACGTTGCCAAGATTACTCACCTCTTTGTAAGGGAGATGTACTTTATTTATAGGGCCGTGGACCTCATTACCAGTAAATTCAGACAAGCGAAGAAATAAAGAAGAACCCTTGCTTGAGGAGAGAGTGGAGCACAGAGGAGCAGGTTCGTGTGTGGGAATGTCCAGAGAGGTCAGTGCAGAGCCGCCTGCAGTCCAGCTTGTTACGAGACTGTCCTGAGGCACCACACGGCCCTGCACACTGTGCTTTACCAGCCTCCTAAGAGGAAATGTGCGTGCACTAGTGTATTGCCTGTTGCTTAGGTCGGTATCACCAGCCGAGCACCCCTGTGTGAACATGGAGCACTATTCCCATGTTCCTGCCTGTTGCTGACCCCCTAGCTTCCACCATCCTCCGCTTTTATATATTTTCATTGTTTCGGCTATTTTCTTTTTTAACTGTATATAACAATAACTGTAAAGCCTATTCCTGTTTTGGATGTCACTGGCCTGCTGTGAGATTAACCCCGTTGCCTTCTGTAGCACTAGATTATCTTTTCTTGTAGACACACATTCTGTGGTTTGTTTATGGTCCTTTTGTGGATGGACAGTGGGGTGCTTTCCAGTCTGGAGCTGTGTGTTCCATACTGCTGTGAGCAGCCTTGGAGTTTTCCGGGCTGGCAGATGTCTGTGCCTTTCTGGTGGGTACAAACCCCGCCCCAGCCTCGGCCTCTTCCCTCAACCCTGGCTCTGGGAGCACAGCTTGAGGGATGGCTGGTGACATCACAAAGCCCTGCCTCTGAGTCCCAGCTGCCCTGTGCACCTGCCCAGTGGTAATGCCATGCAGCTGCCCGCCATGTCAAGGAACATAAAGATACAGTCACTGCTGGCTCCTTCCTATTGCTCCTCTCCCCAGCCTCCTGGTCCCCTACTGACTTCAGCTTTCCTCTGGTCACCCCTGCTGCCTGCCTCCATGCCTGGTGGCCTGACAGTGGTCTGGCTTCTCTCCTGGCTGCCCTGGCTTGGGGAGGTCCTTGCTGGGTCCTGAGGAGCAGAGATAGGAAAGGATACTCCTCAGGGCCCAGCTGGGTGTGGCAGTCACTTGAGCCATGCTCTCCTGTGGAAAGTGGCCCTCAGCCTGCCTATGTTCCAGGAATGTCACCTTATGGGACAGTAAGTGGCTGATACTGGCCTGCCTCTTGGGAAACAGTCCACAGCCTGGCATCTTTGGGCTAGACCCCAGCCTGTGACTTCTCCCATGGCTCTGGACTGTGAAAGCCACCCAGCGCTATCACCTAGAGTGGGAAGATGGCAGCGCTGGTGCTGGTGTATGGCCATGGGACTGCCCTCTGGGTGCTGTGTTATGATCTGGAACAGATCAAGCCAAGCCTGCTTGGCTCAGCCAGAGCAGGGGGTCCAGTGCCAATGCACTTTGCACCATGGATGTGGGGACAGCAGAGCTGTGGCATAGGGAGGAGCAGCTCCAGGTGAGGCTGTGTCTGCTCACACATGTGTGCTATGCTTGGCTGATCATCACTAGCATGCCAGCATCTCTGTCAGGGCTCCTGTGAGAAGTGGGAGACTGGAGTTTGGGGGATGGTACACTGTGTCTACCTCGCACCCCAGAATAAGGGCTGCTGATGACCCTGCCTTTGTGTCCATCCCTTCCTTGTCTCCCCTTTTTATTTCTGTCTCTCTCTGTCTCTGTATTTCCTGTGTCACCGGCTTCCCACAGCTCTCTTTGGCATCTGAGTTATCATAGAGCTCTGTCATTCACTTCTAAGTGGCCAATCTTAGATGCCCCCGCCTACAGTCGAAGAGAGACTGTTGGCTAGCCCAGTTTAGTCTTCCACACCAAGTTGTTGGTCCTCTCTGGCCTGAGACTGGTTGGGTCTGGCTAGAGGGTGGGTGTCTCCAGGCAGCAGGATCCCCAGGGGCCACCTCTGAGGCAGGTCTGGAGCCTGCTGGGACCCAGCCAGCTAGAGGAACCTGTCCCTAGCTCTGGGCCGACCCAAGGCCTCCATGCAACACCAAAGCTGTCGCCCTCATCTCTCGACGAATGAGCTCATCTTGCCAGGCCCCACACCGCCGGAACTGAGGCTGTTTACAGCCGAGAGCCCAATCAATCACTTATTCATACTGTTGGAAGATTATGGCTGCTCGTTTGCTGCTTCCAGTCTGGCTCGTCATGGCAAGTCTCGGGGGAGACATCCGCACAGCTGTATCAGAGCCATCTGCCTCCTTCTCCATGGCAACAGCCTGGGAAGGGAACCCACCAGCCGCGCTCATGAGTGGGACGCGAGCTCCTGCCTGAGCCACTTCCCCCGGCAGTGGTGGGCATGGGGTCCTCACAAGCACAGCCCTGCCTCCACCCTGGGCTTGTGTTTCAGGCTGATGGGCTGTGAGCCATTTGTCACCAGCAGGGCAGAAGCATGCAACTGTCACTCCTCAACAAGGCCCTCTCACCCTTCCCGGGTGATAAGATTGAATCTAGGGGCCCATTAGTATCAGTCTCCATCTATTGTTTGCTCAAAAGTGTTATTAATCAGGCTGTTGCTTCCAGCCCACTCCAGCTAGTGGAGGTAGAGGAGGGAGCATGGAAAGTGGGGGCTGCACCTCCTTAGAGAAAGTTGTGTGCACACTGAGAGGAAGAGGCTGGCATAGTAGGTGGCAGTGGGGTCTCTTCTTTCTGTGCATCCACATTCTGGTTGGGTTTGTAGTCTACAGGGAGCTGGCAGGGCCCTGTTCACTCTGCCCATGGCTCCAGGGAGGGCCAAGCTCTGTCGCCCCCTTTCTGTCTCTGAAGAGACCCAGCGTGCCCTGGGCCTCACTTTCCAGTCAGGAGAAAGCACTTGGGGCTTGGATCTTCTTTTGTACCCTGTGGCTCCCATGACTGCCACCTTCCTAAAGCCACAGGAGTGTGGGCCAGCCCCTCCCAGACCCAGAGGCCCTGCAGGTCCAGGCTCCAGATGCTTCTGTCCTGTCTCCAAGCCACATCAGCCCATGGGCAGCGGAGACAGATGATGGAGTCGGACACCTTCTCGAGCAGTAATGCTGCTTCTGGTGTTCATTTCATTCCATTTGGAAAACTCCGTTCCTTCAGCAAGAGGTTGCTAGAGCCCCGGGGCTGATGTTTTGACTCAGCCCCTTGCAATGATTGCCAGGGAGGAGGCGGCGCCTTGACGTCCTGCTTCCCTTCCGTTATTAATCACTGTAAATCTGGAATAATCTCTACAAACATATTTTGTTCCTTACAAATATATTTGCACCGACTTTCTCTAATAAATCTTGTGGCAGACAGGCTATTGTCTCTCTTTGCACACCATCTCCCAGCTGAAATATTTAAACAATATGTGAGCAGTAATAAAGCTCGCTGGCTGCAGTCACTTTGGGTTTAGGAAAACAGGCCACAACAGGTAACAGATTTACTGCATTCAGCGTGTCCCTCATGGGGTGTGCTTTTCTCTCTAGCGGGGTTTTCTTCAGACCTAAAAGTCAATGAAGAGATCCATGTTTGTCTCTGAGTTGGTGTAGAAACAGGCAGAAGTTATTCCTTCTCCTGAGAAAGCACAGAAAGCAGCCTCTGAGAAGAGGGTGCCTGTCTGAGCTGATCGGCCGGCCGTCCTCCTGGGCGTTCGGCATTGCGCCCCCCACCTGACCTTACCAGTCTCTGTGCGCTGTATAATCAGCCGCCCCATCTCCCCAAACCCTCCCTCTGCTGTCTGTACTGGCGGCTTGAGAAAGAGCAATCAGGTGAGAAGAAAGAGGCCTTTGATGAGACACTCCTGCACCCCCGAAAGGAGGAATGGCTGCGGGCATTTTTTTAACACTCTTTTACCTGGAAAGTCAAAAGATGCAGTAAGACCTTTCTTCTCTCTAAACCGTCTCCTCTCAATCACCCCCATAAACACATACTGATGACACTAGACCAAGGCCTCTCCCTGATACTCGAGGCTCCTCTGGGGTACAGGCAGCGAATAGGTGGAGAGAGGCTGGGGCTGTGAGGAAATGGGGCACCAGAGGAGCCTGGTCACCTCCAGTGGGACAGGAAGGGAGAGGAGCGGATGCTTAGAGCAGGGGTGGTGAATCCATGGCACGCGTGCCGCTGAGGTCCCTTTGTATCATGAAAGCTCTAAAAGATTTGCCCCTATGGGCTTAGGGGCTCAAGTCTCTAGGGACCCACAGCAGGTGACCCCTGTGCTGTCTCTGTTCATGACTATCTGTTGTGGGGCCTCAGCAGGGGCCGGGTCCTGGGCAGCTGTGCTGTGCAGGTTCAGGATTGAATAGCCAGGCTCCGTGGAAGGTCACATGTCCCTTATCCATATGTTCTCCTAGGAGACAATGTCAGGGCCCACAGAGCACCTACAATGAGTCATGAATATGGAAATGAAAATGGGGAGCAGTCCAGGAATGAACTTCCAGCTTCATGTTTGGCCTCATTCCAGGACTGGAGCCCTCTGCCCTGTGGGCCACAGTAACTGCCGGGACACTGCAGGGGACCCCTTTGCCTAGAGCTACATCCTGAGGAAGTCCAGCTACCTCAGAAAGTCAGGAAAGTCCCATGCCATCTGTGTGGCCCCTGTGAGATCAGATGCCTGCCATGTGGTGTGACTTTGCTCAGGGCCTGTTTTATGTCATGCCTGCCCAAATCCTGCCTGTGGGTCTCAGGACCAGAGAGTGGACATGAGCAGCACTGTGGGTTTGCACCCCAGGGCAGCTGCCACGGTGTCCATGGGAGGCCCTAGGAGAGAATCTACACATCACAGCTGAGTCTGAGGGTGACAGTCGTGGCTGCAGGAGGGGTGTGCAGACACCTGTATGAGGACTGAAGTAAGGGTCCAGGCAAGAAGGGGCTGGGCTGGACAGAAACTGCAAGGTCAAACTGAGACAAGGAGTCAAGCAGGCTTTCCAGAGAAGAGTTGGGGGCAAGTTCCTGGGGACTGTCTCTGGCTGGTGTCCCGCGAGGCTCAGTTCCTTCACTTGAGAGGTTCATGTGGAGAGCCGAGAGAATGATACCTCAGGGCTCCTAGTGATGCCTGCTACAGAGAAGGCTGCACACGGAGGAGCCTGGTCCCCTTCAGAGGCTGGGCTGATGTTCTCCAATGACTAGATCATGACCCCAAGCTCTTGGCAGGTCTAGGGAGGCCCAGGCATCAGGGAGGGCAGGGCTTGGAGCGCCTTCTTAAGACTGCTGTCCTTGACTCTCTTCCCTCCGGTCTCTGTAGCATGTGAAGTTCTTGGTGTCAGAAATAGAGGTGGGCAGGAGGAGAAGAGCCCCAAGGACACTAGATTCCGGGGCTCCAGAAGGAGTGTGACTCAGGGGGCAACATCTGGCCTCAAGGGAATTCCTGACAGGTGGCCTCCTTCCTACTGTTCTGTGTGCCAGCAACTCTACCCACTGTCCGCAGGGCAGATACTCGCATGTGGCCCAGTCCTGGATGACAAGTTCAGGGCCTGTGTGCTGCTCCTTCTTTACCATGATCCATGGCAGAAAACGTAGCTGATTGGTTTCCAGCTTTCCACAGGGAGCCAAGTGCCTCATCCTGAAGAAGGATGCAGTGCCTGTGTGGCCATTCTGGCTCGGTGCCCTGTGTTTCAGGTCCTGCCTGGTCACTGTATGGGCTCTGACTGATCCCAGAAAAACCTTTTTCTCCAGAACTCCCAGCATCTCCTCAGCCTTCACCCCACACATGCCTGCTCCGGTTGGGTTCCAATGCAGATTAATGGCCTATGGTTGCTGGCATGATTATTTCTAATAGGCTGATTTGAGAAATAAGCTATTAATCGCTGTCACCTCCTGGGCTAACATCATCTCTCTGCAGCAGGGAGCTCGGCATCTGCTGCTTGTGCGATTCACACACTCCCAGGGAAAACTCATGCCTGGCAGCTGCTTTGCGAGTTATTCTGTGGCATCAGTCAATGGGCGGTGTGTGTTCAGTAAGGGGCCATGGGCTTGCCCAGCCCCTTTCACCTCCCTTCACATCATTTCCCTTCAAATCTTTTGGAGGCTTGGTCCAAGGCACTCTAAAGGGAGCGGGATTAAGAGTCAGGAACCCTTGCCAAGTGTGGTGGCTCATACCTGTAATCCCAGCACGTGGGAGGCAGAGGCAGGGGGATTGCTATGAGTTTGAGGCTTGCCTAGACTACATGGTGAGCTCAGGGCCAGCCTGAACTACAATAGCAAGACCCTGTCTCAAAAAAAAAAAAAAAACAAGTCAGGAACCCTAAATTCAAAATCTGGCCCCACCTATGTCCGGGAGAAGAAATTCTGCCTGTTATTGAATTCTGGCTGCTTCGGTTTTTTACCCGTGAAATGGGTCATAGTCTCCTGCCCAGGTGTGTTGAAGGGTATGTGCAGGACATGCCCTCGACACTCAGTGGCTAGGTCCCATCTCAGACAGTCATTCCTGCACATTTCTAGAACACATTCCTTACATCTTAGAACTGTTGCTTCCTGCCTTGTCCCAGAGGATGAGTGTAGCTCAGCTCCAGACACTGGGCTCAGGCATGAGTGTGGTGGCTCATTTTGGCCAGTTCTTTTCTTCCTTCTTTCCCTCCTCCTTAAGTGCCCAGTAAATGCTTTTTTGTCCTTGTGAAATATGACAACATTTCTGGCTGATCATCTGTGATTCTAGGATCTGAAACGTAAGACATGGGTTACTGTGGATTACAGGGGTCACCGGAGAGTTTTGCTATGTAGAAGGGCAGGTGTCAAGTGTCCAGATGAGCAGGAGAGCCAGGGAGATGCCCACAGTCAGTGGGGGAGGAGGATGAGCAAGGACTCTGGGCAGTGGGCTAAGTGACCAGTAAACCGACAGGACTGGGACCGAGAAATCTCTGAATCAGCTAGAGGGTCTCTGCTTCCACAGCAGAGACTGGTAGTACTCTTTCCTATCCTATCCTGCTTACAAACGATCTAATGATGTAAGAATTGGCTTTCCTCCATCCACTCTTCAGTTTGTCATCCACCTACACATTTATCCCCTCATTACTCCAACTATCTACCAACTAAGCCTCTAACCCTCAAGTATCCATCTATTTGTCTTTCTGCTCATCCATCTTTTCTTATTTCCATCATCCATCCATCTATCCACCCACCATCCATCCATCCATCCATTCATCCATCCATCCATGTTTGTATGCACATATACATATGGTAGTCTCACTCTGTGCCAAGCACTCAGTGTTGTAAGGATGCGGAGATAAGTACAACATCCTCCAGTCTTCCTTTGTTACCCAGAAGGAAACCCGGCTGTTAGCAGCAAACATGGTAAGTGCCGTGGGCCCAGAGAAAAAAGAGCAATTGGTGTCCATATGGGAACTGAAGATGTCCATTGAATTGAGCACTACAGACCCCCAGGAGCTGACCCAGAAGAGGACTGAGGGAGGGAAACTCAGACAGTGCAAAGCAGGTGTCCTGACTCAGTGGCCATGTCCTGATAGCCCATCTGTCCAATGGACACAGCCCTACTCCGGACGGCTCTTGTGTGGGTGATGGTGCCCCTGGAAGGCAGGTGTAGGGGAACAGGAAGCTGTGGGCCCCCTGTACTTGCAGCCTTGCTCACTGTTGAGGGCTGAGCCATGCTGGAGAATCCGAGGCTGCTGGCTTGGCAGAGGATGAGTCTTGGGTGCTGGCCGGGGGTTGAGAGGCCTTCAGTCTGCAGGGCATGAGTCACCTCTTGTGCCACGGGTTTGCTGTACACAAGGGGACCTATAGCCCACTGAGGCCTAGTTATTCAGGGCTTGTGGGGTGTATCAAGCAGGAGCCTTTGGAGGGAGTAAGTGGCAGTGAGGTGCACTGAAGCCTTCTGGCCTCTGCTGCGAGCATGGGAGGTGACCGAGAGTGCAGGTGAGTGCAAGATGCCAGAGGGGCCCAGCAGGCTCCCACATGGTACCAACTGGCAGGAGCCTCAACAGAAGCGCACACAGGCCCAGGTGCACACTACCTACTCTCCTCCTCACCTGGAGCCACTCTTGGCTGCAGATATGTCTGGCTGCCAGCTGGCTTTCTCTGCTGAAGCCAGCAGTATGGACAGGACAAAGCCCAGCATGACGGGGGCTTTGCTCCTGCTTCTTACTTTCTGGACTCTGCCCCTCCTGGTGGAAGACACAGATTTAGAGTCTGTGGTTTATCTGGGAAACTGAGGCAGGACAAGAGAGGTGGGCAGTGAGGGTTCCAGGAGGCCGACTGGCTCAGTGGACGGTGCTCCCGGCAGGGTGGGGATGCAGGCAGAGCAGTCCTGGCCTGTGAGGGGTCCCTCGTGTGCCAGCACAGTAGCAGGAACTCGTTATTGATTCTCTCCAGTCGTTTGTTATCAGTAAATGGAGACGCTGACATTTGGCGAGCTGCACGCTGTGTGTTGATTCCATTCGGATCCGACACAAACACGCTCGGCTGAGTACACCATCCTCTGGATTTCTCCTTATCCTCCCTTGGTGATACAGGTGTTGCTGCTAAGGAGGCTCGCTGCCCCCAGATACCCCTATTAGGCTGGATTCATTAGGCCCAGTGGCCTCTGATGTGGTGCAGGTTGATAGCCTGGGAGCCATTGTCACCTCCCTGCAGAGGGCCCCACGCAGACAGGACTGCAGAGTGTGGGATGGGGACATCTGGGTGACACTCTTGGACTGAGGAAGGAGCAGTGAAGCCTGGCTCTCAGCTGAACACCACCTCTGGGGCATGGGCCTGTTCTCTATTCCAGGATGAGCACTGGGCACAGGCAACCGCCTGTCTCCACTCCTGGCCCTGGTGGTGCTCATCCTCCCTTCTGGTCTCCTGCACTCACTTCCAGTACACACAGCTGCCTCCAGCCGTCCCTTGGGACACAGACATGGCTTTGCCCCTTAGCCTGCAGAGAGCACCCAAGAGTGTCACTGGCTTGGGGCAACTCATCCTCCTGGGCCCAAGTGTCCACCAGGAGGAACAAACGGGGTGGTAGAACTTGAGGAAGTGCTCGAGAGCCTCACCCCAGGTCACAGTCTGCAGAGCCCCAAGGACTGGGAAACACTGTGAGTTCTTCTCTGGGCTTTCTCACAGCCCTCCCTCTGAGGGCTTATTGAGGACACAGCAGGCTTTAGAGAGAGGGGCCTTCTGCCTGGGGGCCTGGGAAGGGGACAGTCTTCCCGGCCCCTAAGATTTGGAGCACAGGTGGGTAAACTGTCCCTGACTTGAAGATGTGGTGGTGAGCAAACACAGGGCAAATGTGAAAAGGTCAATCTTCTAGCACTGGGAGTGTCAGAGTAATGGGAGACCAGGCCTCAGGCTACATTGAGGACTAGGTGCTGCAGCAGGGTGCTCTGGAGGGTGGATTCTACCTGAGCTCCTTGGTACCACTGCAGGGCAACCCACGGCATGTACCCCGGGCAGAGCTGCCACCCCTCACCCTCCAGCCACAGACCTGGGAGCTGCTGAGCAGGCCCGGCTGAATCTGCTGACTGACACTGTTATGCAGCAGAGGGTGATGGACAGGCCAAGGATCATGCATGTGGGCACACTGGGGCGGACCACACTCTGGAAAGAACGTTCTCATGAGTGGTGTCCTGGTTAGGATTCTCCAGGTGCAGAGTCGACAGGAGATAGCTCCTGCCTGCTGCCAAGGCCAGAACCGTCTTGTGACAGAAAGTCCCAGAGTCTCCCCAGCCTGGGATTGTGGTTCATGCTCTGGAAGAGACCTAGGAGGTCCCCAGCCTCTACCCTGACCTTCAGGCCACCTGGAGGTCACCTCTCTGTACCAGGACTAACAGCTCTGCCGTGACCCTGTGATGCTTCTCTCATGCCTTCTCCAGCCTCCGTTTCCCCTCCATTTCCCCTAGACTGCACTTGCTGTAACAGGGCACAGTTTTCCCGCCCTGGAGCCAGCATCCCTGACTCTCTCCTGTGGCTCTGCTCACAGCTACAGAACAGAGAGTGGGACATGGCCTGCGGTGCTGTCCTCGGCCGCCTGTATTGCTGGCTGCTGCCTGGCATCTACCATGGCCAGAGTGGCCTTGAGGTTCCACCTGGCTTCTCAGCAAACCGCCTCTGCTCGATGCATTTCTGAGATGTAAACAGAGTAGCCAAAGGAACCACTTATTAATTCAGCCATTATTCACACACCAAGCATTGCTCTTGGCCCCGAGAAAAGCATAGAGCAGATCAAAGTCCCTGTGGTCACAGAATTTTAATTCCACTGGAAAATGACAGTCAACAAAGCAAATGAGTAAACATATCGAGGGTTTGGACTGCTGAAAGTACTGTGGATAAAGACAACAGGGGAGGAATAGGAAGTGGCTCTGGGGAAGGGGATGAGGAAGAACCTGCAGAGTTTTAGATGGCCTGTGGGCCTCAGGGGAAGAAGTGCAAAGGTCCTGGGGTGGGCATGCATCTGCAGCATGGAGACCAAGGCATGTGGAGAAGGAATATGAGGAATAGGATAGACTATGTTGTAGGGGCAACTTGGTCACTTGAGACTTCAGCTTTTGTCGGCTAAGCTGAGAAGCTTCTGAAAGTTTTGGCAGGAAGGTAGCATGCCTGTCCTCACGTTTGCCCTCCACCGACTTGCCGAGTGCTCTACCTGGCCTGGTGTCCAGCACTCAGCACTTAGTGCCGGTGAATTATTTATGCGTGTCTAATGCTTTCCTGAGAGTGCACAGCTCAGGGAGGAGAGATTTATGTCGAGCTCATTTCCCACATCAGCCACGTGCAGGGCCTGGTGCTCCGGGCAGCTCAGGGAGGCCCTGACACGCTCCCCACACAGTGCCACAGAGCAGCTTCTGACCCAGGGCTCCTGCAGCCCCTGCCTGGCTGGTGCTGGAGCAGCCGTGGGACACTTTGATGCCACTGAAGGCAGGATGGCCTCGGGTCCTGAGGATGCTGCTGATTTATCCAAAGGAGAAACTGTGTCTTTTGGTTCATCCAAGACAGAGATGAGTACCACAGTGGGCTTACAGTCCACATGTCCCTGCATCAGGAAAACACCCGCCACCTCTTTGGTGGAGTTTGACTGGAGAAGGCCTCTAAGGTCGCTGGGTGCCAGGTGACAAGCTGTGGTCCTCCTTGGAGGCTGTGTGAGTCATGGGTCAGTATACTTGGAATTTAGCAGCATCTACAGGAAAGAGGCACACTGGAGTGGACCACACTCTGGAAAGAACGTCCTCACGCCATGGTGTCCTGGTCAGGATTCTCTAGGCACAGAGTCAACAGGGAAGAACACACACAGAGACAGGAAGGGATTTCTTGGGCAGGCCTCTGGGGTCAGGAACAGGGACTCCAGCATGGCCGTCCACACTCCGGAGAGCTGCAGCATCAGCAGCTGCTCGGTCTGAGAACAGGAAGCCACGGAACAAGGCCAGTCTGGAACGGAAACTTTAGAAGCTCCCTGCAGAGTCGGTGTGTGAGTCTCTGTTGGAAAGCTGCAGAAACTGGAGTCATGTCCACAGGACACAGCAGCCCAAAGATGCCTCCGCTCAGCGGAATGGAGCTTCTCACCAGCAAGCCAACTTCCTCCTTTTTCCTTCCTGTATGCCTGAGCTACAAGCCCATTGGATAGTGCTACCCACAATCAGAGTGGGTTCCCTGCTCTCATTTGCAGGCCCACCTGCCAATCTTCTTTGGAAAATACCCATTACCCAGAAGTGCGCTTTCCTAATCTGTTAGGCATCCCCTGACGCAGTGAAGCTGGAGTCACTGTTAGCTGTGACCAGAGGCCTTGCTGAATGACTGGCACATGACACTTGTGTGAACATCACAGAACATGCTCATGGGAACCTAAATGGGTCAGAGTGCTCTCTGGTTGTGGCCTCTTGATATAGCTGAGACACGGCTAATAAGAGACGTGTGAGGCTGCTGTCGGGTGATACCATGAACTGCTTCATGTGAACTTATTTTTAATGTAAGAAGAAAAGAGCATGCTCCAAAATAATAGTAGAAAGCCCGTCACAGGAGGGATTTGAGGCTCGTATTCCGCTGTGAGACTCCATAGCTGTGCCATCACCTGAGGACATTCCAGCTCCATATAACCACGGCAAAGCCTTTGTACTGCATTGGCCGTTGACCAGGAAGTTGCTGGGGATGCAGCTCTCTTCTTTCCAGAGTGGCCTTGCAGTTCCATGCTTCCGTTCTAGACTGGTCTTGTTCTGTTCCTTGCTCCTCTCATGTCTACCCACTTCTGTCACCCACTGCTGCCAAAGAAGAGAAGGAGGAACTCTCCACTACTGGAACAACAAAGTTTAAAAAAAATGTGCTTCTGCTTCGAGTTTGTAATTGCTGGGTAGTCAGTGTGAAAATCTGACTTGAAAACAACCTATAGAACTGAGAGAGTAGCAGATCGCGTCTCATCATGGACACAAGGGGGCGATGCCGCAGTCTAAGTGCCACCCTCAGCAGACAACACGCGGCACTGGTGTCAGTGGTTCAAACATTTGTCATCAGGATCTTTTTGCACTTTATTTGCATAAAATATCATAATGATGGCTCAGAGGAAGTTAGTGACACCAGCAGTCAAGCTAAGAGAAAAACTTAGAGGCTCATGGCAGAGTTAGAGAAAGAAATAGCAACATTTGTTAAAGTTCCAGAAAAATGAATTTGTAAGTGTAATTTTGGGGCCTCAGAACCAATTGTTTAGTTTTCTGCTCTTTCTTATGAAAAAAATTTGTTCAGTTCTTAAACTTTTCAGTGTTTCAACAGGAATTAGGAATGAATTGAGTTTGGCAACTGAAGTACTAATATATATTATATGAATTACAGTATGCATATTATATGAATCATATACAAATTTAATATGTAATAAATTAATATCACATGTTATGGTCAAGGACCACACAATGTTTTAGGTTTAATGTTGGCCTTATGGAAAATTTGATTTAGTTCCCATCTAGTTGGGTTTGTGGCCAGAATCATGCAGAGCACTAAGTTCATGAACTGAAGCTCTATTTTATGGTGTATAATGTATAAATAGTTAAACCTTGATGAGTGAAACATTAATAATTTGCTATCATTATATGTAATATGACATACTATTGTATGGTGGAACAGCTAATATACCACCTCAGGAGCCTCAGGAGAGCCCGCCCTGCCCTGGGTTGGTGTGTGTGGACACGACCCTAGGGCCCACCTCCAGCCCTGCCCGCCCACCTGTACCCTTTGGCCACACCACACCGCTGTTGTCAGCTGGTTCCAGCCAGTGGACGCAGGCTCAAGGAGAGATGCTATGCTGCCCTGTGTGTGAACCTGAGAGCAGATATGCCTGCTACTGGGCACTGCCCTTCCCTGGCCTACGTGTGGGGCCCTGAGGTCTGCTCCATTCCATTCTCCATACTGTAGCTCTTAGCTATGGGCCCAGGAATCCCATGAGACCCCCAGGGCTACAGGCCACCCTTTCACTAGCTGTCGTGCCTGGATGCGTAACAGTGTCAGGGGTTCAGAAGTAACTTACTGATTGGATGCATGAAAGTATAGATGTGAAAATCCTGTCCCAGTTCCCTTGAGACCTCTGAGGTAACCCAAGGGGTCCCTTTCCATGATTTCTTCTTCTGGCAACCTAAACCTGGCATGGAGGTCTTGTAACTGCCTTTGGTTCCATGACAATGTGGAGAAGGGACAGGAGCTAATGGGGTGGAACTGAGCACAAAGCAGACACTGTGGTAGGTGGAGATTTAGGGGGGAAAACACTGGGGATAAATTATCTGCCCTCATTTATGCTGTACAGATAAGTCACCATGTAGCACACGTGGGGCTCCTTTGGGATCACATGGGCACACTCCTCACTTGGCATCTTCTGACTATGGACTTTGTGCACTTGGGTAGTGGCTGGCCTTCTGCTGGCTTTCCCAATTCCTACTTGGCCATTCCTTCATTAAATTACAAGTTCCCCAGTGCTCCCCCAATGCAATTATCTACCACTTCATAGCTGCCTGGCCTTGGATTCCTTTGTAGAGAAAAGCACAGTGCAAGTTATGCTGCTCTAATTAATTTCCCCTGGCTAGGTTTCCACTCATTTCACCCTTGGAAGTGCAGCCCCAGAATGGGCCCAGAGTGTTGGCTGGGCTCACTGCCCTGGTCATCGGACTTTCTCCAAGCTGTCAGTGGGAAACGTCCAGCTGGGGGCGCAGTTCCTGCTCCTTTGCCGGCTCCTCTGCATCCCCAAGCCACAGCCTCCTGCCTCGCCTGAGCTGAGTGTTAGGTGACCTGCTGTTCTTCCCTCGGTTTCCGCTCTTGGTGTCCTGTAAGCTTGGCTCTGCTCAGAGCTGGAGTGGCTGCCTTGCCTAAGGCCAGAATCATCCCAGCTGCTCCACGAAATAGAACCTGCCACAGTCTTACCACAGGAGAGGATGCTTTGCCTGGTACCAGCTTGCAAATGGTTGCTCTAATAGGCCGTGCACATATGGAGGCCGTGGCCCAGCGACATGGAAGGAAAATTCAGTCCCAAGTCCTGGAAGGAGGAGGTTTAGCAGCCTCACACAAAATAAGGTGCACACCAGAGAAAGAAAAAGTGGAAACCCCTAGGCAGCGGGGGCTGTCTCCAAACCTTGGAAACAGAGCCAAGGCCCTGGGTGTGCTCAGTGGGGCTGGAGGCTCCTCTGGAGCATCCTCTGCCTGTCTCTCAGACTTGGGCTCCTTGAACGGGCACAGTGGCTGCAGAGAGAGCTATCTCTTGCCCACTACAGGGAGCAACTACCAGTTTAATGACTTGGCCAAGATCCCTCAGATAGGAAAGGAATGAAATGTGTTTCAAATCCAGCCTCTTTTTACTTCGACCGCAGCAGGAAGGTTCAGAGGAAGCAGAGCTGATACCCAGGTGTGGGTGCACTTGGAGCCCCTGGCAGCTTTTAATAAGCACCCAAGAGCCTGGAAGCAGGTGTGCCTTGGCTGGTGCCCAAGAGCAGTGGGTGCAGGGAAGCCGGGGCCTTCTGTCCAGGATGCTGGCAGAACACTGCAGAGACTGAGAAGGACACATCTCTCCCTGGCTGCATGAGTCAACGCCATCGCCCCACTGGGGTTCTTGAAGCGGTTCCCACCTCCTTCTCTGTCTCCCAAATTCTCTCTCTCTTCTTCTTTCCTCCACCCAGGCCACATTGTGTACCTGGCACACACACCCCTAAGTCCCCCGTTTTGAGCTTCTCTAGGTGAGTGAGCTCCTTTCTCGAGAGGCACATCCAACCTACAGGAGCAGGATCCACACAAAAGGGCAGACCCCAGTCCCAACCCTGTGGTCATGCTGCCTCCCTGGGGTGACCAGATGTGGAGTCACAGCTTCCCATGCATGTAAATTCTGGGATCACACCCAGTGTGGATGCACACGGAGCCTGGCAGAAGCAGAGAAGCAAGACTCAGCCTCCTCTGGGTCAGCAGGCATCGCGGTCTGTCTGTAGATGTCCCCAAGAGCCTCAGGCATGCATAGGAAGGGCTTTTGGATGGTGATTGGATTATGGGGCTCTGAGCAGGTTTGCTCTTAGGAGGTGGGCTCTGGCCAGAAGAGGGGGAGCCTGTGGACTTGGAAAAGCTCATCTCTGTCCCCAGGTCCCCCACCCCTGCTTCCTAACAGCCCTGCTTTTCTGCTTCAGGAACAGCTGGCTGTGGACTGAAACATAAACCCAAATCAACCTCTTCTTTACACTGTGGGTGTCAGGCGTCTCCCCAACCCGGGGACAAGGGAGGGGTGGTGCCGGCACTGACTACTTGTAGCAATTACAGGATAAAAGTGCAATCGCAACCTGGGCCTGAGCCCTGATAGCCTCATTGGCAGGACCACAGATCACCATCTTTCCTAGTCCAGGATGCGTCTCTAAAAGTTTAGCTGCTGCCCTCACCCTAGCTCCACCCCCATTCCTGGACCTTTAAGCAATTCATGTGGATTATTCTGCACTTGCATTGATAAATAGGCAATAAAAATGCACAGAGAACTCAGCCTGATCAATTTATTTCCATTCTCTCGACATAGTTGTGGTAGCGGCTAGGACTGAGACGACCGGCAATGCTATTTCCACAGCGAGAAGTGGTATGATGCCGGGTATAAATTATCCTTAAATGTCACATGATAATGAGGCTCCGTCTTCAGTCATTTATCTCTTCCTTTCTTACCCAGCAAACACTCCAAGCTGGCAATCAGGCCAGGCAGCGATCATGACACAACCTTTATGGTATGAAAAATAGCCTGGAAAATTTATGCTTTCTTGAGACTGTATATTTACAGAGCTTCCTTCTTGGGGTTCTGTGGACTTGCAGAGAGAGGTGAGGGAGGGTCAGAGTGACAGTGTGGAGAGCTCTCTGGTGCTCTGGGCCGATATGTGCTCCCATCTTCCGCCCAGCTCTCTGTTGCTGGCCAGAGTCTCACTTGGCCTCCCACAGGCACAGGGTAGGGGCAGCAGCTTCGAGCCAGCTGCCTGCTCTGTCTTCACTTAGGAATGCAGCCCATGGCCCACTGCAGAGTGTTAGCCACTAAATTCCAGGGCAGAGCCAAGGGCCTTGACCACCAGCCCCAAGCCTACACTTGCATCTTTGTCCTTGGATGTCTCTTGGCACCTACCATGGTGACAAAGATGCAATGTTGGAGGACAGTGACAAGGTTAGAAGCCAGCTACATAGGATGGGAGGGGGCAGCCAGGCCACCACACCCAGATACACAGTGGCCTTCTTGAGCCAAGGCCTTTGGGACACCTGTGGCCATGGGAGGGGCTCAGCAGGGTGGCGTGAACTCCCATCTCCCAGTTTAGAACAGCTTTCACCACACCTAGACACATGTGGCCTCTGCTCCTCCAGCCTTGGCCTTCCTTGAGTGTGAAGAGATCTCCTCCACCTCCTTTAGCTTTGGCTTCTCTCTGGGGGTCCCTAAGATCCCCAGGTGCTCTTCTCTGGTTCCAGCACACCCCAGTTCTCCATGATGCACAAGGCTCCTTTCAAGGCGTCCAGTGGAGGGCTCCAGAAGGTGCTGCCCCTCTGCACACAACACAGCCTTACGCAACTCGAGGTAACGAGGCTGCTGCACCAGCTGAGGAACATCAGTGTTCTCCATGTGGATGGCCTCCAACTCCGGGTCTCCCCCGAGTGGAGGCATTAATTCAAACACAAATTGAAATCGCCATTCATGTCTCTTGGTAGGAATTCAACAAGCAGACGGCTGTCTGGAAGTGAATTAGTCGTCCACTGAGAAATCAAAAACCTCAGGCTTTGCAAAGTAAGAGAAACGTTTGACCTTTCGAGGACAATTTTCGTCTTTATTCTTCTGGAGCCCTTTCCCTGTGCGGCAAGGGTCTAATCGGGAGTGCGTTCCCCCATGTGGTTCAGACGCTAGCTTGAATGCTAATGGAAATCATCAGGGCGCCTGAGATGTCTTCATCCTGAGGAGTCTGGCCTGTGCTTGTCTGTCCAGGCCATTGGTCTGGCTCGCTCCTCACCCTGGCATGGTCACAAGGGGGCGCTGTGTAGGGTCCTGTTCCCCACAGGCCACTGTGAGGTCCTTTGCCTTTGGGTTCACTGTGCATTTTCTCTTCTCCCACTTCTTGGATACATCAGCTAAGCACCTACTGTGTGCCTTGCCCTGGGCTGAAGAGAGCAGGAGTGACACTTACCCCGCCCCATCTAGTAGGTTAGTGGTGAGAGGAACTTCCACTCTTTTGTGGGTGGGGGTCAGGTGTACCAGAAGAGCTCCAGGATGCAGGACATGCTGACGAGGATACAGGTGAGGCCAAGCTGGCCCTGGAGTTGAGGAGGGTTGGCAGGGCTAGGGGCAAGGACTCTTTCTTCTCGCCCTCATCCCAGGAGTGCCACTTGGGCATGGCCATGAAGAGAAGCTTGGTGAGGATATCTCATTCTGACACTCTGCCTGGCCACTGGTCCTGCCTGTATCATGGTGGAACCTGACTGTGGCCTTCTCTGAGCAGACACCACTCAGTGCCAACTGTGTGGAGGGAAGAAGCATTATTTCCCCTCACTTTTGGTTAAGCTGAACCTCTGTGTGCTCAAACAGAGCCCAGAATAAGTTGGGTTTCACGCTAGGTGTCCCCTGGGGCTCTGCTCAAGTATGTCTTTTCACTGTCCCACAAGCTCACAGTTCAGGGCCTTTGAACAGCATAGCCTGTCAGAACCAGGCAGATCTGGGCTCAGGCGTCGAAGGGGCCTCACAGGGTCAGACCTGGGTGCCAGGAAAGCTTCAGTCCCTCAAGAGGCCCTGGGAGCCCAGTGTGGGAGGTATGAATGCTCATGTTCCTTCAAAGTCGGCATGTGAGATCTGCTCAAGAAAGCCCTGGTCTTAGGGGGGCCTAAGGAGGCGATTGGTTGTGGTGGTGCCCTTCTCCTGAAAGGAGTTGGTGCCCACCTACAGAGGCCCAGACCCCTGGCTTCTGGCTCAACACAGGAGAGCAAGGAGTGCCATCTAGGAGGAAGGGAAACTCACCAGGTCCCAAACCCGCTGGTGCCTTGATCTCAGGCTTCCAGCCTCCAGAACAAGAAAAGCTGCTCCTCACACTCACCGGCTGGTGGCATTTTGTTGAAGCGCCCTGACAGGAGGAGATGGGAGGCTGGGACTCTGCTGGACTCAGGTCCTCCTGCCTTCTTCTATAAGGTGCTTGCAAACATTTGGGTCCACCTAGGGAACCCAGGGTCTACAGTCACTCACATATCTGGTGGCATGGTCGCAGGGTGGAAGGTCAGGGACATGACTGGGGACAGAGTTCTGCCCACCACATTGGCTCCATTGCTAGGACACCTTCCTGCCCTTGATCCTCCGTGGCCTCTGCCAGTCCATTCCACACTGGCCACTCTGCTCTGCTGTCCCACTGTGGGACCCGAGACCGGTCTCCCAACAACAGTCAGTGCACAAGGACAGCAGCACGTGGTCTTTCACAGTTAGCCCACGGGGGTGCCGTGCCTGCCAGAGGGTCCATTTCCACTCACCTCTCCCTTCCTTTTAGTATGTGCTGAGTATAAGGCAGCAGATTACACCAGTAATCAGTAAACACAGTCACCAAGGAGCCCTCTGTGAATGTGTATTTAATTTTCCTGTTCAGATGTGCTTTTGAGAGTGTGTAGAATTAATTTACCAAATTCGCTGTCCCATCAGAGCCTTCAGACGCAGAGCTCTGTAGCCATTTAATGTAGGTCAGCTCTGGGGAAACTCCTCCTGCTAGGATCCCTGAGTGCCCAGCCTTCTCCAGCCCTGGTGGTGGGAGAGACACTGGGCTTCTGCCCCCCGAAGGGACAATAATTGAGTACCCTGAGAACTTGTTGCTTGGATGGCCAGTGCCTTAGTCCCTGTAGGAAGGACAAGGCCAGGCCCTGTGGTGTGCCTGTGTGGGAACTTGCTGTAGCCCAGTGGTTCACTGAGGAGGACAAGGGCCACTCCTGTTTACAGCATAGGAAACTGAGATACAGAGTGAGCCACTGAGGCCACTGACAGGGCTTCCAGCCTCCAGAACAAGAATGGCTGCTCCTCACACATCACCAGCTGGTGGCATTTTGTTGCAGCACCTTGACAGGAGGAGATGGGAGGCTGGGACGCTGCTGGACTCAGGCCCTCCTGCCTCCCTCTGTAAGGGCCAGTCAATGACAAGCTGTGTCTGTCTGAGGCCAGTGCGGGCTGCTCGTGCTCCTGGGCCCTGCACTGGCACCCGCTGGCCCTGCAGCCTGTGCAGGAAAAGGCTGCTTCTGAGAGACTGGTGCATGTGCCCCAAGCAGAGGCTCGGTCTTCAAGGTCTTGGCTCAGTGTGTATCTCTGTGTACACGACTTCCTGAACTCTATGTGTGTAGGTGCAATGGAGTTGGGTGTGGGAAGAGAAGGGGTAAAGGAGGGGATGTAAGGTGTAAGTGTCCAGCGGGGAGAAAGGGACAGTGCGACTTTCCCCTGGCTTGGAGGTTGGAGCAGCAGGGACCCTGGGAGCCCTGAGGCCTCTGCGTCCCTGACGTCCAGATGATACTTTTGGCCACTTAAGCTCTGATGGCAAGAAGCTGGAGGGGCTGTGTGGTGGTGGAAGCACATGTGATAAGGCAGGATCTCTCCAGGCCACACCTCCTCCTGTTTTGTGTCGATGAGAGGTCACTTGAGGACCTTCATGGCTCTTAGTCATACTCTGAAACCACCCAGCACCTTCAGTGGGAGGTGAAAGCGGGGCTCTGGGAGGCTCAGGGGACAAGAGGTAGCCCAGGCTGAGCAGCAAGGCTGGGGAGAGGGCTCCTTGGACATGGTGTCCCACTGGCTACAGCCAAAGCCACAGGCTCAACCCAGGTTTCAGGGTTGGAGGCCCCATGCTGCAGCCAGGCTGGGGGGCTGACAGGCACCTATCCCCAGCTCTCCCTGCTTGTTCTGGTGGGACAGTACCGGGTGGGAGAACATCAGCCATCACCTGCTGGCCTTGAGCCAGATGTACTCCGTTTCTCCTCTCACCAAAGCTTGCAGGACATAGCTAAGCCCTGTCTGCATGTACAGAGTACTCCTCCACCCTCTTCACAGGCGAGAAGCTGAGGCAGACAAGAGCTGAGCCCAGAGTCACTGAGACTTGGGGACCAGGCCCTGTCCTCATCCTCACCCTCACCGTGACCTGGTGAGGGAGTAAAGTCCATCTTTTCAGGGAAGCACTGTAGGCGTCTCCAGCTTCCAAGGCTACAGGTGTTTCTAGGAGCTATTGGGAGCCCCACACCTACTCCACAGCTTTCCAGGAGGGGCCCATGGGTATCCTCCCCAAAGACGCTCCCCACCTGCTCCTGGGGCAATGCTGAGCCTCTGCCCAGACTGGAAGGCTCTGCTAGGCATCCCCCTGCCACTGTCTCTGGACCCTTCCCCCTTCCCTTGCTTAGTGGGTACCACTGCTGAATGAAGGAGCTGGGAGACAGGTCACCCCAAAGTCCCTCTGGAGGCCTGGCCTGTCACCCTGTTTACTCTGCTGTGCCCAGAAGTACTCTAGTGTCAATCAGTGAGTGCTTCTTCAAGATGGGTACCACCTCCCGGAGCATCCTCTGTTTTTCATTCATTCTGTGACAGCCCTAAACAGGACTCTTAGACATTCACAGGTGATTTAGCTCATGGTTTGGGGGCTGAACATTTCAGATCTGGGGGCTCCCAGATCCACCCCTGGCTGTGTCCCCCATGGCAGAGGAGCAGAAAAGGCAGCAGCCCTGTGGGAAGAGACACACGGTGAGGCTGAAAGCCACACTAGGGAAAGACTGGCCTGACTGGTGGGAGCTTTGAGGGGTCCCTGGACAGAACTGCATGAATCCCAACCCAGGGTGGCACCGAGCTTCTGGCATTCCAACAGCAGCATCCGGCTCCGTTGCTGCCCAGAGCTCTCCCCTCTGGATGCAGTCTCTGCCCTCTCCCATGGCACTCCACTCCTGCATCCGAGCTGGCTTTCATGGTCTGGACAACTTCTACCCATGGAGGACGTGCCTCTGTCCCCACCTGGGCGCCTGAGGAAGGCTGTTTTTGCACCAGGAAAGTGCAGAGTTGTGTACAATTGTACCGCTGTTTCCACAGAGAGTCAGAGATGCCCACCCCCTGCCAGGCAGGCAGGACTTCCAGCTCTTCAACCAGCTATTTACATGAGCTGTGGAACCTGGGAATTGTTTGAGGTATCTGTCAAAGAGATCAATGGAGCCCTGGTGAGAGGGAGACGGGAGAGGGCTGGAGTGCCCCTTTAGGGTTCCCTGGCTCAGTCCCTGCAGTTGATGTCACCATTAAGAACACAGGCGTGGGGGAGCTGGGGGCTCCGGCCTGGTCACTGTTGGGAAGAAATGGTCCCACAATCTTGTGCAGCAGCAGCTGCTGTGGATGGAGTGAGGCAGCAGGCCCGGCATGCAAATAGGCTGTCAGTGGGATGTCAGAGTCAAGCCTACCAGGGATGTGACAGGGGACACAGTGCTGATGGGACACACATATGTGTTCCCCAAGGCGGCCTCCTGTGCTCAGCTCAGAGCGGTGAAATCTGCATTCTCCCTGCTACCGCCTCCGCGTGGTGGGTGAGTGATACTTCACACGCAGCGCCTGGAGTCTGGCCCTGGGCTGTGCTTTCCCTTGACAGCCAGATGAGCGTGAGGATGGTGGGTCTGAGAGATGGTGACAGTGGCTTCTCATGGGGAAGGAGGTGGGTCTGACCCTCCTGTGCAGTCCCACAGGTCTGACTTTATGGACCACAGCAGCCCATCTAAGCAGGTCCACCTGGGTCAGGGAGTCCAGTGGCGGGACCCTGACTGGCCCTCTTGCACCTGTGGGTCACACAGTGCTGTGCTGACCAATAGCCCACCCTCATCTGTGTGCTCGCTGGAATCCTGAGTCCTCTGGGCAGTGATTCTGCTCTGGTCATCCTGTGGGAATGAGCAGCTGTGCTCAGTGTGTGGATGGAATCTGTGCTGTCGGGTTTCAAGGAGACGGATCCAGCTGACATGCTCTGCCTGCCGGGAGACTCGATCCACCATTGTTCCACTTTTCCTGACCATGGCTGCAGTTGTGGATGAGGATGGGACCTCTGCCCTGCCCAGGACAGGCCCTGTGGGCAGAAGGGACTGTGATTGATCTGATTTCCAGCTCTCACCTCCACTCTCAGCACTGCTCTGAAGGGCGCAGGCCCACGTCCACAGCGTGGCCCTCTGAAGCCGTTCCTTAGCCACAGTCTGCCATCCCCAGGGAATCTTTTCCAGACAAAGTAATGATAACGGTGCTAACAACAGGAGTCATAATCATAATGGCTGATGTTTAAAGGGACATTGGAAGGCACGTTGGGTGCTCAGACTGTAATAACTGTGAGATTCATTACGATCCGGCAGCTCTTTCCCAGTGTAGCTTGTACTTGGGGCCTTCCTGCTGTTTAGACACAGCCATAAATTGTCATTGAAGACATCTTATTGTACCCTTCCACGGGGCCTGTATTGTCTGTGCCTTAAGAGAGCTCAGGTCATGACCTATGTGGTGTGTGCTGAAGCCCGAGCAGAAACCATAGGTCAACTTGCCCTTGAGAAATCAATCTTGGTTGATGGCTTCTAATCTATATGGTTGGTGCAATGTGTCTGTGCCTATGCACATACATGAATACACACATGTATATGCAATACATACACACACACACACACACACACACATTAGATTGGAGGGTAGTGTATGGGAGACCATGGAGTTTCGGCTGGTGGAGGCCAAACCCAAGCTTAGGAGCCTGGGCCAGAGCCCTGACTTCTGAGCCCAGAGCGGTGGCTGGCACTGCTTCCTGAGGGAAGGTGGAGGTATAGGCAGACTTGCTTTTATCTATATTCCCCTGGGAGTGCTGCCTAAAGGGGAAATTGAAGTAAGAGAGCAGGGGAGGCCTGGGCAGACACTGGCCTGCTGCAGACAGCTGATCTCCCTGTTTCCCTGAGGAACTTTGCAAGGTGTTTACAAAGTGTCATGCTACTCCGCCAGCATGCACATGTGCTTTGGCTTGGCCTATATTTTAACCCCTGAATCAAATGACGCAAAATTACCTTGTCAGCAAGAACAGAAGACTTTACCAGTTCGGCTCTGCTCAGTGGATACTTACAGGGAAATACTCTCAAGAAGTCAATTAAGCCATTCAGTGCATGGCAGATAATGATTTAAAAGCCACAGAGTCTCTGAAAATACAACTTTTGGTGCGTCTAAATGGTCGGGGATTTTCTGACGACACAGCTGTCCTTTGTGAGTGTGAGTGCTCCCGGGCTGAGATCAGTGATGACGTCGCAGAGCAGCCTGCGTGGTCTGAGGATCTGGCACAAGATGTCGCCCAGTCCCTGGAGGCCCTAAGCGGCAGTGGGCCACAAGTAGGCTCCATGTTCCCTGTAGGACAGTAGAGCTGGTAGCGGCCAGAACTGTCCCTGGTGATTGGCCAGCACTGCAGGTCTGAGAAGGGCCCTGGAGGAGCCTTGAGCTGAGCAGCGAGGACCCTGGACCCCATGTGGCCTGGAGCTCCATGTTTGAGTCCCACACCTCCACTT
This sequence comes from Petromus typicus, assembly GCA_004026965.1. NCBI lineage: Eukaryota > Metazoa > Chordata > Mammalia > Rodentia > Petromuridae > Petromus > Petromus typicus. The sequence goes on along the minus strand of PVIR01016470.1, from coordinate 2,610 downwards.
TGGCTTTTTGACCCCCAAGTAGCCTGTGTAAGCTCATTTGACACAGTATTATTAAGTTCTAGGGGTAGGACTCGAGGGGTTACGGAAATGTAAAACCTGAAAGAGTCAAGGAGCTGCCGTCTCACAATACAGACATTTCTTGTCTAGTAACCTGCCTGTTTAAGGACCATTCAGACCTATGACAGAGGTGCACTGCTCAGACTTAGGACATGTCCTTTTTTGTACGGCTCTGGCCTTTTGTTAATGGAGCTTCACCATCTCTTTCCCACAGTGCACTTTGTCTAGAACGCCCGGTAACTTTTGCTGGTTGTTCTGAACGGAACTGTGGTTTTGTGCTGTCAGACATCACCGTACCGTGTGTTAGGCCAGGCAGACAACAATGGAATCATCAGGTCGGAGGGGCCTCTGCCCCGTCTTTGTTCTGAGTATTGAAAAGATCATGTGCTTCCCCACTCCTCTTTCAGGGAACAGCAGTACCTGGTCTTTAAATGAAGAATGTGTTCACTGACTGGTACATTCATATTTTGAACTGAAATTGTAGAGGCTTTGAAAATGCAGAAAGACCCATGTGGCATCTGTCCTTTTCTACCTGTAGCAAGACTGTGAAGACTCTTGGTGACACATTCCCTCCCAATTTCAAGGTGAGAAAACAGCTGCGTCACCAGAGCAGCAACTGGGCCACCAGGGGCTGAGAGAGTCCCCAGACGAGCCTCCTCCACTCCAGCTGGCTTTTATGTCACAGGGCTTTGCTCTCCGCCCGTGATGTTGCAGAATCTGCTTTTCTGTCCATGCTGCCATTTCTTCACAGGTGTATCGTTCTTTTCTGGGAAGTACAACAGCAGCTTGTGTGGGTCCTTTCCTCTGACTCCCCATGGAATGGAGACCCAGGTCCTATCTGTGAGCCTTTCTTTTGGTAATCAGCTTGGGTCAAATAAATCTGGCTCCTGGACCTAGTTAGAGTCCCAAAAACACTAAGCAAGGGAAATCCAGGGCATCTCTCTCAGACCAGGGCCTTAACTACTGCTTCTGCTTCCATTGCCCTATGGCGAGCTGATGGTGTGCCGTCCCCACCCAACAGCGAGATGACACTGCAACACTGCAAGTTGTAGCCATCTCTGAGCCTATTGCAAAGCTTAAGGCACAGGGAGCTGACCAGCCTGAGGTCTGGGAAGGGCAGACTTGAGAGATCTAGAACCATCCCAGGGTGGACCACGGAAGGAAGATGGGGTGGCCAAAAAATGAGCACAGGGATGTAGCTGAGTTTTAATGGACTGCTGGTGATTAAGTGTGACTTTGTGTGACAGTGCAGGCTGGGTGCTGGAGGAACAGGAGTGCTGCTCTCACCACGAGAGCCTGGGAGGAAGTTCAGGACAGCACAACTTGAAGGAAGAAGCTAGTTTTCTCCCCAGAAATGATGGGATGCCCACCTGATCCCAGAGAATTCATCAAAATTCTCAAGGCCCATGGAGTAAGAGCAGCCAAATGTGATCTCCAGGGAGAGGATGGGGGAAGTGCAGGGGAGGGACAGCGTGAGGAAGAAGTCCCACACCCTGTGCCTGTGTCGGTACTTCCAGGGGTCATCTGACCCTGGGAAGAGCTGAGGGAGCCTCATGCCAGCCCTTTCACACCCATTGTGGAGCCTGACTTTGCCTCAGGGGAGAGGCCAGGCAGGGGGCAAGGCTGGCTTCCCAAGGGCTGTGCCAGAACCCTGAGCAGCCACTGCTTCCTGAAGAAGTGACTGCATTCTTGGGGGCTCCTCTGTGGTGTAGACTCCTGAAACTAACTGCTTAACATGGATGCAAATATTAACAGTCATCTTGTGGTAGTCAGCCTGTTTGCTGAGTGTGAGGCATTCTCTGAGGAATGTAAAGCCAGGGATACATTTGAGGTGAGTCCTGAGATGGCAGAACAGATCTCTAAGCTGTTCTAAACCTGCCCATGGACTGACAAAGAGGACACATGCCCTTCTCTGGAGATGGAGCCTTGAACCTCAGTGTCCCCTTTTCTACCTAAGGAGCCTTGGATTTGTTTGGATTAAAATATTTCCCATCAACAGATAATGAAATGCTCACTCTAGATCCTGTGGATGTGAACTTGTGTGAATACAGGGAAGTTCCAAGTATGTGACCTTCTCCCAAGTTCCACTTTTGAAAGCTCAGGTTCCCCTGACTCATGGGTGGGGTCTACTTTCTTGACTTCATCCTCTAACATGTCAAATCACAGCCACTTTGTAGACTGGTCCCATAGTTCCAGCATCTGGGCTCCTGTCAGAGTCTTATTCTGCTTGTCTCTTGACATTGAATTGCCATTTCTGTTTATGTTTTTCATGTGTCCCATAATTTTTCTACTGAATGCTACCTTAATTCCTCGGTTGCTATCATGAAGTAAGTGGAGTGATGTCTGGCCCTGGGGTGACAGCACAGGGAAGAGACACCCACGAAGGAGGTGGTCGGTGTGGATGCTCTCTGAACTGGATTGTTTGCTTGTGAAATAGTAACTCAGGTGAGTTCCTTCCTATTTCTAGGATGTGGCCACTCAGAGAGGAGCAGTCCTTCAGGGTCACAAAGACACCAGGGGTTCAGAGCATAAGAAATACAGAAAGTTAAAAGA
>PVIR01016469.1:0-26791 GCA_004026965.1 Petromus typicus | reverse complement strand
TCCTTGCGCTTGCGAGATAGGCGCCGGAACCACTGAGCTAACTCCCCGGCCCTGTTTGTTTGTTTTTGAGACAGGCTCTTGAACCACTGAGCTAACTCCCCGGCCCCTTTGTTTGCATAGTTCTGACTATAGTTCAATATAGTTATTGAATATTTTGAACTTTAAATTTTTTTTTTTAGGTTTTTTGAGACAGGGTTTCGCTTTATAGTTCAAGCTGGCCCTGAGCTCAGCCTCAAAATCACAGCAATCTTCCTGCCTCTGCCTCCGGAGTGCTGGGATTATAGGGGTGAGCCACCACGCCCGGCACTGCGGTATGTGGTACTGGTTGCTGCTGGAGTGAGTCTCCCAGTATTGTATGTGGTTACCGGGAATCGAACCTGGGTCCTTGCACTTGCAAGACAGGCGCTGGAACCACTGAGCTAAATCCCAGGCCCCCTGAACTTTAAATTGTTACAGTCTATTGAGATCCCTTTCAAGTGTCTTTATTTTGTTATTATCACTTTTAAAAGCATTCAGTTACTTGGACACCAAAATATGCTCCAGAATGATGCATGGAAGAAATGTGCCCATAATTCAGAAATTCACAACTTGGGGCAGGAGAATCACAAATTTGAAGCCACCTTGAATAATTTAGCAAGATTCTGTCTGAAAATAAAAATAAGGGAAAAGGTGTGGGATACAGTTTCCTGCTCGAGTGCTCTGGGTTCAGTCCCAATTGTTGTTGTTTTTAAAGGAAAAAGGGAATCATGTGTTTAACCTGTTCCAACCCTAGATTTGTCCAAGAAATCTTAGTTTTTCAAAAAATTGAATTTTTGTTTTAAAATGCCGAATTTTGGTACGAGTTTGAGTCAGTATTAAAGGTGTTACTGCTTCTAAGTCCTGTGTCTAAGTTTCAACCATCTTGTGAAACTTTTCAATTAATTGTGGATTGTGTTGATACTATAAAGAATGGGTGGTATAAAGTCATGGTAGGCAAGTGCTCTACCACTGAGATATATCTCCAGCCTAAAGGAGAGTGGGATGTTACAACAAAATATAAAATTAGTTTTTGCTTTTATAAGATCTTACCAAGTTTAGTATTTACCCTGTTAAAATTTTTTAAAAAAAAATTTTTTTAGACAGGGTCTCCTTTTGTAGTTTAGGCTGGCCCTGAGCTCAGCCTCAAACTCACATCACAGCAATCCTCCTGCCTCTGCCTCCCGAGTGCTGGGATTACACATGTGAGTCACCACATCTGGCACTGTGGTATGTGGTGCTGATAGCTGCTGGGTGGGAGTCTTCACACCCAGTATGGTATGTGGTTACCAGTGGATCGAACTGGGTCCTGGCGCTTGCAAGACAGGCTCTTGAACCACTGAGTTAACTCCCCGGCCCTCCACACCCATTATTGTATATGGTTGGCAGGGGGGCTTGAATGATGGATCGAACCCTGGCTCTTGTGCTTGCGATACAGGCGCCGGAACCACTCAGCTAACTCCCCAGCCCTTAAAAAAAAAGTTTTTGGAAGTTAGTATCTTAGTTACTTTTCTTGTTGCTGAGACGAAATGCCCAACTCCCAAATTAAAGGAAAAAGGGTTTAACACATAGCTTGTAGAGGTTTCAGTTCATAGTTGGTTGGCTCCAAGGAAGGGTGACATGGCACAAGGACATCAACGAAGACAAACATTTTGTAGCAAGTAGAAGGCAACATAATAGTGAAGAAGCAAAACGTTGAACCACAGCGACCTTTCTGTCTCTTACATTTTATCAAGGCCATCCACTTTTAGAGCTGGTAGACTCACAGTGCTAGCATCACACAATCTAGTACTAGTATCTCCTATCAACCTATGAAGCCTTGAGGAATATCCAGGTACAAGCCATAACAGATAGGATGTGAGCTGTATTTGAAAAATACATAGTTCTGACTAAGTAAAATTGAGAGGGGCATATTCTAATTGGAGAAGAACATTTAGTTTTGGAGTTAAACAGTGATATGATTGGAGCCAGATAATAAATATTCTTCAGTGTTAAGCTAGCTCAAGTCATATTACTATATTCAGATTTGCTTGATAAATCTTTCCTCAAGTCATCCTGTCCCACAGTACCACAAATCAGTAAGTAACAATTACAGCTAGGAACTATGGAAATTTGTAAATAGTTTGTATTAGGAAAGAAGTGTGACACACTTAAATACTATTTACATATGCAGTTAAATTGATACAAGGCAGAATAAATAATTAATACTGGAGTTTATGTAAGCTTAGTGATAGAGCACTTATGTAGCATCTGTGAAGCCATGGGTTCAACCCAGCACCACCAAAAACTAGATACAGCTACATAAATCTGAATTGTGGGACTGAACCTTGTATTTCCATACTTCTTACATATAGATAAAGGTTAAGTAAAATTACTTGACAGAATGAATCATCATTCAGTTCAAAAAATACATAAAACAAGATTTTCCTCCATTCCCATTGGTGGATTCATCTGCAGCTCAAATGAGATCAAAGAAACTATTAAGTGGGGGCCGGGGGTTTAGCTCAGTGGTTCCAGCACCTGTCTTGCAAGTGCACGGACCAGGTTAGATCCCCGGTAGCCACATACAATACTGGGCGTGGAGACTCACATCTCCAGCAGCAACCAGTACCACATACCACAGTGCCGGGCATGGTGGCTCACTCCTGTAATCCCAGCACTCGGGAGGCAGAGGCAGAAAGATTGCTGTGATGTGAGTTGGAGGCTTAGCTCAGGGCCAGTCTGAACCACAAAGCGAGACCCTGTCTCAAAAAACCTAAAAAAAAATAGAAACTATTAAGTGGTAATATAATCTTCTCTGTCCAATTTTATGTGATCAGAGTTAACCAACTGACTAATTATTCCAGAAAAGTTTATTAAATGTCTGGTTCTGTGGTTGGCCAGAGAGGGTAACAGGAAAGACCTATCTCTCTTTGCTTGTGGAATGTTTGGAAGACCATGGATGGTTAAAGCAATTAAACGTTTAATCTACAGATTTGAATAATCCATTCTATGCACTCAGAACTAAAGCTGTATATAGGTAGGAAACATTTAAAATAAAATTCCTCCTTCATTCTTAATATTATAAAAGAAGATGGATAATACAAGAAAACATAAGTACAGTGTTGTAGCAGTTGAGAAGTACAGTAGATGATACTGGAATTGCTTAATCAAGGAGATGGGACTTAATGTTGCATCTTAAAAGGAGATCAGTGTTTTAGAGTAATTGGTTTGACAGGTATTTTTGCAGTAAACGTGGATTTATAGTAAGAAAATTATAGAAAGCTCTTGTAACAATCCAAGAACCTAGCCTGAATTAGGTTCATGATAGTGAAGATGCATAAGGAAGAGATCCCTGTAGAGAATTTTGAGTAAAATATTGGTAGTACTTAATGACTATGTGAATATGTTTAAAAGGGACAAGGAAGTAATACTTGATAACTGCTTTTAGGCCCCTGATGAGAAACTGCAATCCACTTGTTTATCACAAAGTGCCAGCACTGCAGTTAAAACCTGAATACTGTGGTTTTTAGCTTAGAACAAACAACCTGTAAATTAACATTTTATCTTAAAGGAAAAACAGATCACAGGTGTGCCATAGGTTCACCATCACTAGTTTAAGTTTCCAAGCCTGGATGGTTTCAACAACAAGAACAAAAAGGTTGCAGGGCCCATTTTATGGAGAGAACCTTGAGTTTACCTCAGAGAAATTTATGGCGAAAATAAATACTTCATTGGAAAAATACTCAACAGATAGGGTTGTGAAATATAAGCTCTGGGGTAAATAACTATTTGGGCAATTTTGGAGTACAGGTAATAAATGATATATCTAAAGAGATGAATTATCTGAAGAGTAAAGCACGAAATACTGGGACTTATAGAAGACCATTAGAAAGTAGGAAGAATAAAACTAGACAGAAGATAAAATTACAGATTAAATGAGTTGCTTATTTTGTATCAGGTATTTCGTAGGCCCTGCCCTATATAATGAGTATAGGGAGATGAGTTGTCAATTTTGGTATACTAACTGGAACTCTTGTACCATTGCCTAGAATAATCTTTAAATTAGTTGAGCAAGTACCTTCAAAACATACTTTGATAGAATAGCTTCTCAAGCATATTGATTGTGGGAGCCAGGCAAAGTCTTGACAGTATTAAGGAATAACTAGAAGTTAAGAACTAGAAGTGCACTACTAATTTGAGAAGTTGTTTGCAAAAGGAATAATGAAAAAAAAAAAAACAAACAGGACTGTTGAAAGAATGGGCAAACCAGTTAAATGAATATGTTTAACTGAGAAGGGAGAAGCTTAAATAATACTTGTATGCTTGTAAGAAGCTGGCAGGAGGAAGAAATTAAAACTGTAGAAGGAACAGCATGATTGAGGGAGATAAGATTACAAGAGAACCAACAAATTAAATCACTGAACAGTGGTAGAAAATTACTTTTGAAATTAGAAAAGTCTATTTAACTGGAGGAGTTAACGTTGGACAGGGATTTCCAAGGCAAGAATGTCATAAAGACCTAACCTGTCAGCTTATTCACAGTGAGAGCAAAGAATAGTAAGAAGCTGCAGATATGAAGGTTTTTTTTTTTTTTTAAAGGGATACACTACAGTTAATGTACTCTTAGTGGGATCGCTAGTCAGGTTTTCTTTTTCTAGTTATGCCAACAACAGAAAACATAAGGATACTTATGAGACAGGCTCTTGCTTTGTAGCCCAGGCTGGCCTTGAACTCCTGCCTGCCTCAGTTTCCCAAATGGAAAAGGCAGTTTCCCAAGTGCTGGGATTATATATGTGCACTTCCATGCCTGGCTAAGTTTCAAGAAAATTAATAAAATGGCCTTTTTTTAGCAAAGTGGGTTTTTTGGTATGGTTATGTTCATTTTTTTATTTTAGCAAAGTGTTTTTTAGCAGGAAGAATGACTAACGTTTAGATAACTAAATCTTGTTTTTGTCAGTATAAACAAAATATGAGATGGTTGCATAGATGTTAAGGTTCCTGTAAATTCTAAAATTCTGTAATGAGTCTGAAAATCTCTTGGTGTTTTTAGTTTTTTCAGACAGGGTCTCGCTTTCTAATGTAGACTGACCCCTGAACTCATTATGTAGCCCAAGCTGGCCTTGAACTCTCAGCAATCCTCCTGCATGTGCCTCCCTATTGCTGCTAGGATTACAGACACAAGCCACCACACTCAGCTCTTCTTGGTGTTTTAGTTAAAGGGATTCTTGTAATTAATGTGAAGTTTAGAATATACTCACACAGAAATTTAGAAAAAGTTCTTACATTGTACTTTAGTATTTAATTTCAATGACTTATGGTGAATCAGTCTTTTCTTTCTGCCCACAGTATATAGGTCTAAGCCAGTGGTGGTGAACCTGTAGCACATGTATTGGGTGGGTGTGTTTGTTTGTTTCTAGTACTGAGAATGGAATGTTGTTTTTCTTTTAAAACAAAGGATGTTAAGGTATGAATTGTACTTTCTGAACTAAAACATTAGTATTCAGGTTTAATTGCAGTGTTGGCCCTTGGCGATATAGAGGTGAATTTGGGGTTAAAAGTTTGGGTACTTGTTCTTAAAAATGTTTTCCACCACTGGTCTAGACTGTCTTTCTGTTTTCTGTCCTCTTATTAGAGATTATATTTGTTCAGCTTTTCTTCCTTTATCCCCTATTTTTGTATTTAATTTTCCATTCTGTTCTATTGTTTGGATTTTCATCATAGATTGTGCTTTTAAAATTTCTTTTTCAGTTGAGTAAAATATAAAATTGACAATCTTGATCAGTTTTATATGATTTACATTGTACAACAATATCAACACATTTCCTCTTGCAAAATTAAAACACTATAGACCTTAGGAGCTAGAGATAAGCTCAGTGTGCCTAGCATGAACAAGCCTTTGGTTTTGATATTCAGTGTTGCAAAACAAAGCATGACATTCATTGAACTGCTGTTCCATTTACTTCTCCTTTAAGACTTTGATATCTACCTTTGTACTTTTTATCTCTCCAGTTGGACTGCTTTTAGATATCTCATATAAGTAAAAACGTACAGCAGTATTTGTCATTTTGTTCCTGACTTGTTTCACTTAACATAATCCCCCCGTGATTTTTCCATGTTGTAGTATGTGTCACAATTTTCTTCCTTTTAAAGGCAAGATAATATTCTACATTATACATAGAATGTTGTATTTTGTTTATCCATTCATTCATAAATGGACGCTTTAGTCACTTCCTCTGTTGGCTGCTATAGATAATTCTCCTACAAAAACATTCAGATATCTCTTTGAGACTCTTCTTTTTTTTTTTTTTTTTGGTCTTTCAAGGGACATATTCTTTTTTTAATTCAAATCTTTATTGGTATATTATATATACACATCATCATCACATTCAGTATGAGAGTTTGTACCAGTATAGACATGACTTGATTCTCATTACCTTACCCACCCTACAACCTCCCACCCCTTATATATATAGGCTTTGTTTCCTTTTGTTACAGTCACATTCTTCTTCCTCTCGTTATTTACCCCTACACCCTCTTTCCTTTTAAATATTTTCTATTTCACAAATCAACTATATATACTAGAACTCAATTACATCGTCATTTTCTTTTTTTTTTTTTTTTTTTAGGTTTTTTTTTTTTGAGACAGGGTCTCGCTTTGTGGTTCAGGCTGGCCCTGAGCTCAGCCTCAAACTCACATCACAATCCTCCTGCCTCTGCCTCCCGAGTGCTGGGATTACAGGCGTGAGCCACCACGCCCGGCACCGTGGTATGCGGTACTGGTTGCTGCTGGGTGTGGGTCTCCACACCCAGTATTGTTATGTGGTTACCGGGGAATCGAACCCAGGTCCTTGCGCTTGCGAGACAGGCGCCGGAACCACTGAGCTAACTCCCCGGCCCACATCGTCATTTTCTTATACCAGAGAAAAGATACAGTATTTACACATCTGTGACCTATTTATTTCACTTATGAGGTTGTTCTGAAGGTACATCCCATTTGAGTATGAATGACTCCGTCTTACATTTTTATGGCAGGATAATACTCCATTCTATAAAAGAACCACATTTTCTTTATACAGTCTCCAGTTGATGGACATTTTGGTTGTTTCCAAGATTTAGCTATCACAAACTGAGCTGCTATAGACATAGGTGCTCATATGTCTCTGTGATATGAATCTTTTAATTCTTTTGTGTATATACCTAGCAGAGAAATGCCCAGGTCAAATGGGACCTCCAATCCTAGTTTTTTGAGGAATCTCCACACTGATCTCCACAGGGATTGTATGATTCTACACTCCCACCAACAGTGGAGAAGGGTTCCTTTTTCTCCACAGTCTCATCAACATTTGTTGCTGGCTAATTCTGAGATAGCAGCCATTCTTTGCGGAGTGAGATGAAATCTCAGTGTTGTTTTCATCTGCACCTCTCGAATGACCAGTGATGTTTAACATTTCTTCATATACTTCTTAGCTGCTCTTCTTCTCTGAAAAGTGTCTGTTCATTTCAGATGCCCATTTTTTTAATTGAGTCTTTAAATTTGGTTCTTCATTTTGTATGGATAGCCAGAAGCCTTTTATGTATATAGCCAGTCATCTGGCTATGCACTGGATCATATGGTAATTGTATCTTTAATTTTTTTATAGCGGTTGTACCATTTTACTTTCCTACTACAGAATACAGAAGTTTCAGTTTCTCTACATTCTAGCTAATTTATTTTCTTTGTTTTGTGTTGTTTTGATAGCTATCCTAATCAGTGTGAGATAGTATTTTATGGTTTTGATTTGAATTTCCCTAATAGTGACATTGAACATCTTTGCATTTGCTCTTGGCCATTTGTCCATGTCTTTGGAGAAATATTTAAGGCTTTTGCCCATTTTTGAATCTTTATTGTTGACTTATATAACTTCTTTTATATTCTGAGTATTAATCCTTTACTAGATAAATGATTTACAGATATTTTGTGGTTTGCCTTTTATTTTGTTCAGTGCCTTTTTCTGTTGTTTCTTGCTGATGTCATATCCAAGAAATCATTGCCATGTAGCATAAGCATCTTGCTTTTTTTCTTCTAATAATTCTATAAGTATTAATTTTAAGTCTTTAATCTGTTTTAACGTCAGTGTGAAGGGATTGGTTTCTTTCTTTTATATTAGATACTGATTTTTCCCTTCACCATTAATTGAAGAGACATTTTTTTCACCTATGCAGAAAATCATCTGACCATACACTGAATATGAAGACTCATTTCTAAATTGTTTCTATTCTATTGGTATATTTGTCTTTATGCCAGCACCACATTTTGAGGGATGTTATTGTAGTTTTATAGTATGTTTTGTAATTGGGAAAGGTGAAACCTATAACTTTATTCTTTTGAAAGATTATTTTGGGGCCGGGGATATAGCTCAGTGGTTCCAGTGCCTGTTTTGCAAGCGCAAGGGCCTGGGTTCGATCCCCAGTAACCACATAACAATACTGGGTGTGCAACTCCAGCAGCAATCAGCACCACATACCACAGTGCTGGGGATGGTGGCTCACACCTGTAATCCCAGCACTCGGGAGGCAGAGGCAGAAAGATTGCTGTGATGTGAGTTGGAGGCTGAGCTCAGGGCCAGTCTGAACCACAAAGTGAGACCCTGTCTTAAAAAAAAAAAAAAAAAAAAAAAAAAGAATATTTGGGGTCCATTGAAAATATGAATTTTAGTATGGATTTTTCTCTTTCAGAAAAAAAAGTTTTTGGTAGGAATTGCTTTAAAGTTTTAATGATTCTTGGTAACAATATTAAGTTCTTCATTTTTAACATGTTTTTCTTCTTAAATAAAATTTCTTCAGGGCTGGGGATTTGGCTCAGTAGCACAATGCATGCCTAGAAAGCATAAAGTCCTGAGTTTGATTCCCAGAACGCCCCCCCCCCAAAAAAATCATATTAAAATTTCTTCAGTTTATTTCTAAAATTAAAATCAGTTACATATTTCATTCTTATTACATCACCAGTACTAACAATGTGAAGGAAATAAACATACTGAGTGATAAATTTTAGCTATAGATGTTATTTTTGAAGGAATATATGTATAATCTAATGGAGGAAATAAATAGATAACACAAGGTATAAAACTAGTGCTGTTTAAGTAGTACAAATATTATAGGAATTTTTTAAATGGCAAGACTACTCTTAGACTTCAAATGCCTTTTTGCCTCAAATATTGCAGTTTGATATCCTTGCATTTGTATAATAATGTTCAGAATTTAGAGATATCTCTATCCACAGAATTTATGGAGAGCAGATGGAAGTTCAGGATCTCCTTCTAATGGAAAGGGAGCTATGGATGAAACTTTCAGTTTCCAATAATTAGAAACATACGAGAAACTCGGTATTCATTGACTGTGGGTGTGGGGATGGTTTGCATTTGGTTTTTAATGTTTTATATACGGTGTGTGTGTGTGTGTGTGTGTGTATAGAATATATATTAAATTATATATATTATATATAATATATATAATATATTATATATATTCTTCGTATATAGAAGTATATACTTCTTTTGGAAGTGTATATATTCTTCATATATATATTCTTATATAAATATATATATTCTTATATATAAATATATATATATATGAAGAAAGGTCTTAGAGAAACTGATAGAGACGTGTAATGGTAATACTCATTTGCCGCTTGCCCTTTTGGCTAAATTTCCATAAACAGTAGTAACAGATGCACTAATAAAGTCATGGTTCTTTGTACATTTTGTAAACCACATTTACCTCTTTGGTGTGAGTTCAGTCTTCAGACTGCTTTCTTTGATAATCTACTTGCAAAATTGAAGGTATCATTAATAGCAAAAACACAATTCATATTTTGTTTATATAAAGAAAACTAATTTAAGCAAAGTAAGGTTTTCTGTTACATAATTGACCTTAAAGTATATGGGCATTTAAAATGGTGGAGCTATTTTCTCTAAGATTTGCTGACATTTAAAATAATATATGATGTTGGAAAATGGCATTTAAATCAATGAGTTGTATCTTTTTAGTTCATTGCTTGAAATGTCAGTTAGCCATAGGTAGCAGACATGAGGATATGTTTAGACACATGACCCAAGAAGGCTTTTCTAACATTATTATAAAGTTTGCATGTGTAGATAAATTTTTAATTCCTAGATTTTCTATACTCTGTGGTATGAATTCAAAACAATATTGTCTAAATTTGTAGACTAGATACTGAGTGGGCATTTAGACAAGTGTGGCTTTAAATTTTCTCCAGTTTGTATTACACCTTAGAAATTTTGATCATCTTACCATCCCCAAGTGAAACTTGTCATTCTATCCATTTTCTTTCCCTACATGCCCTCAGAGAGAGAGAAAAAAAGGCAGGTATATATAAATGTCCTTCTCCAGTATTATACCCCTAATACCAAAACTCCATAGAGTGAGAGAGTTATAAAAGAAACTTTAAGAAATATTCCTTGTTTATTGTGTAAATTGTAACTGTATTAACTGTTTATTCCCTTGATGTCTAACTTCCCTACTTATATAATTTTATTAGCTTTTTTAAATTCAGTGATGTTTTCACTCTACAAGGGGGGAAATATCCCTGCATTTGTTACATATCTTGAATAAATTGAACAATTGGATCCGAGCTTAGCAACCTTTGTCCTGTTATTAAATCTAGTCCATAGTCTATGCCTTTAAGAGTTGTTTAAAAATAAAAAAGGAGAGTATGCAACTGATACTTGACCTGTAAAACCTAAATAAAACACTGTAATTCCTTCACGTTAAGTTCCTTGTCTTCTTTCTTTTCTTCCTCTTCGTCCTCCTCTCTCTTCCTCCCTTGTTTGTTTTTTAAAAACTTTATTTTGAAATACTTTACTGGAAAGTTGTAAAAATAGTACAGAAAGTTCTATGTACCCTTCATCTAGATTTACTAGCTAATAGTTTGCTACATTATTCACTCTTTTTTTTTTTTCTCTTTCTAAACACAGTTTCTTGAGGGACTTGAGAATAAATTGTCGATATCTGACTTCTTGTACCTCATATTGCTAAATATTTCAGGGTATGTTTTTGTGCTTTCTAAAAATCAGAATATCCACTTATTTAATCATTTAACAGCAGGTGAGGAATGTTAACTTGAATGTTATGTAATTCCTAATCTATAAATTATTATTATGATTTCTATCTAGATGCAAAGCATCCTATGCTCATCCATGGGGCTTATCTCCCTTTTTTCTTGATCTCCTTCTGTACTTCCTATCTACAATGCCTTCCTGCCTTCGAGCCACCTGGCTGTGAATTGAAACTTCTACAAGCTGTGAAAATAAGCCTTTCTTCCTTTGCATTGTGAGTGCTGGGTATTTTGTCTCAGTAGTGAGACTGAAAGATTTTAGTACCCAACTTAGGGTCATTGCTGTGACAGTACCTAACTATGTGGTTCAGAAGCCTTTGGAACTGGCTTGGGAGTTTGGAAAGGTTTGTGGATGCTGTCTGTAGAAGCACCCTTAGAAGGCCTTGAGCCAGGCTTGATGGGTGGTTCTAGTTAAAGCTCAGGAGACCATAAACTTAGTCAGTAAAGAGTAGGCTCAGGAGGTTTCAGTTAGAAACAAGGACTGCAGTGGCAGTTGGATAGTAGGACCTGTGTATATGGTTTAGTAGAAAATTTGACTACATTTTGCTTATATCCAAAGAATTTGCAGGAGACTGAAATTAACAGAAACAGACTAATTAACCTGGCTGAGGAAATTTTACCACAGCCCACCACTCAGGCAGTAGCTTGGGTACTGTAGAGTGTTTCCAGCCACTTTATCTTGAAAATCAAGAGCAAAAGGTAAAATAATGATTTCGGAAGTTTTGAATTTGTCCAGAATGGTAAAGTCCAGTAAAGTTGGGTGCTGCAAAGATGAAACAAGGACAAGCTTGACTGCTAAAAATACTAAGATTTAAAGAAGCCAAGTACTCTGTATGGGGGGGTGGGGGGGAATGGCTTATATCAAAGGAATTCAAGGCCCCAACTACTAAGGCTCAAAATTGCAGAAGTGACTACTTCGAGAAAAGAGCCCAGGACAATCTGTTGGAAAAGTGCTGCCTAGGAATTGATTCCCAAGATTCCATTCATGGTGTTCAGCCAGCCCAGGCACTTAGGTGCTTCTGCAAAATACAAAAAGGGCTTGATTACTGCTTCAGCTGCTGGCTTGGAATCATCCTCAGATTTAAATGTTTGCAGAATGCAAGAGTTGTGTAGTCAGCAAGACTTCCACACAGATTTCAGAGGGCCTGAAAGGCCAGACAGTATGTCCACGAGAGGGCATTGCATGAAGATGTGAGCGTTAAGCCAAAAGTGCAGTGCAGATCCTAGGGTGTTGGAAAAGTCTGGAACGTGTGACATCTGAGGAAAGCTACAGTGTATGGAGCAAAGTTCTCCCAAAGGAGAAATCATTATAGCTGCTACCACTAATAATGCTATAGGGACAGAAGGAGGCTTTCCAAGCCTTTTGGAGTTCACATTTCCACATCTTGCCCCAGGGTGTTGTGTGTGGAACTGTGAAAATTAAAATTTGCCCTGCTAGGTTTCAGTCTTGTTTTGGTTCCATTCCTTTCTTTTCTCCTACTTCTCCCTTTTGGAATGTGAGTGTTTACCCTGTGTCTTTGTTTGTCAGCACTGTCTAACTTTCTCTAAGTTTGTCTTAAATCTCAGAGTCAGCTTTTTAGCAGTGCTGAAAGGTTTTGGGTTTTGGCAGCTTTTAGAGATGAACTAAACATACTTTACATAAAGGGATGTGCATGAGTCTTTTGGGGGTCAAGAGTGGGATGTTTACAATTTATATTTAGATGTCACCTCAGAGTCTCATGTCTTCAAAGGTGAGTTGTTTTGGAGGTGATTGAACTGTGGAGGTGTGATGCTTATCATTGGATTAGTTCATTAATAGGAATTTATAGCTAAATGTGATGTTGCGAAGTGGAACCTAGTCAGAGGAGAGAGTTATTTGGTGTATGGTCTGGAAGGGTATATTGCCTTCCCTTCTCCCTTGATTGATTTCTGTTTCCTATTTGTCATACCACGAGCAACCTTTCTGTATTTTTTCCCTGTGCCTTATCCCTCTGCCTTGGAGCTAGCTGACTATGGATTGAAAGCTACAAACTGGGAATCAGAGTAAACCTTTCAGTATTCTGTATCAGTGATGAGAAAGTAAGACACTCACATTTTACAGTTGTCTTAATAATTTTTATATTTCTCTCCTTTTAAACTCTTAATTTAGAATCACTCATTGAATGTGTTACTACTCTTTAGTCTTCTTTCATATGGGATGGTTCATTGGCCATTTATTTATAATGACTTGACATTTTTAAACAGTCCAGTGATGAGAAACCTTTCAGATCTTTCAATAATGAACAGCCATGTGCAGCATGGCACAGGCTTGCCACCACTGGTATAGACTGTGGTTGTCCAACCCCTTGGCCTGCCTGAACTACACTGAGTGAAGAGGAGTTGTGTTGGGCCACACATAAAAAATACGTAAGCGAGGGCCGAGGAGTTAGCTCAGTGGTTCCGGCGCCTGTCTTTGCAAGCGCAAGGACCCGGGTTCGATTCCCCGGTAACCACATAACAATACTGGGTGTGGAGACCCACAACCAGCAGCAACCAGTACCACATACCACAGTGCCGGGCGTGGTGGCTCACGCCTGTAATCCCAGCACTTGGGAGGCAGAGGCAGGAGGATTGTGATGTGAGTTTGAGGCTGAGCTCAGGGCCAGCCTGAACCACAAAGCGAGACCCTGTCTCAAAAAAAAAAAAAACCAGAAAACGTAAGCGAGGAGTGGTAATGCATGCCTATAATTGTGGCACTTAAGAGGCTAGGACAGGAAGGTTCTGAGTTCAAAGCAAGCTTGGCTACATAGTGAGACCCTGTCTCAGAACAAACTATATGTAGCAAAACTTTCTTTTTAAAATATTTTAACATAGTTAATTATCTCACAAAATAATATAAGCTCAACCTTAATGATTAAATAAGAAAACTTGCATACTGGCATCAGCTTGATAATCGTTTCTCCTCACAGACTCAGTTAAATTGAAGCACTGTTACTGGCGTTTTATTTGGCTAGTAACACAGAGCGTATCTGCTATGGAGGTTTAAACTATTTGTAATGAGCAGGCAAAGTTAGCAGTGTGACTTCCCCAACACTACATTCTGTTATCATATATGCAGTCTGTCTTTAATCACTGTCCAATTGAATCATGAAGAATATGACCCAGAAATTGCAGCATGTTACCAGTTTATAATCTTGGGGAGCCACATTAATAAGTTGCCTAGGGCTTATTAATGGGCTTTAAATGTCTAGATCATTTATTTTTTAGAATGTCCCTCAATTTTTAAAATGTTTCTTAATGATTAAATCTAGGTAATTCCCAAGCAGGAATACTATGTGATATTATTATCTGTAATGCATCATATCATATCACTAGGTGATGTTAATTCACTGGATGAAATTAATGTCTGCTAGATTGTCCCTAATGAAGAATTACTGTTTTCCTCTTTGTAATAAGTAATTTGTGGGAAGATACTTTGAGATTGTGTAAGTATCTTGTCCTGATCACAGTTTGATCTATCTTAATTTTATAATTTGTGATAGTTGCCTGTCTAAATTAGTTATTTTTTCAATAGTTTTAAAATTCCTTTATTTCTGCTACGTATTTTAGTTGGCTTTAAACTAAGGAATTTCTCCTTTTCTCTCACTTTGGGATGAAATTCTTTCATTTCCTTTTCTCTTTTACTTTCCTTTCTTCATTCTTTTTCTTGCCTTTCCTTTCTTCCTCCCTTCCTCTTTATTTTGTGGTGCTTGGGATCCAACCCAAGGCCTTCTCTTCAGTAGGCAGGCACTCTGTCACTGAGGTGCACAGCCCAGATTTGGTCAGTAGCATCCCCCTTCGAGCTACTTCCTTATGTCGTTTGATGTATCCCCCCTCTTTTAATGAGTACTTCCTTATTTTCTCTTATAAAATATCCTAAGATTCCTCTTGTCCTCTCCCTACTTCAATACTGAAATCCGTTATTCTAAGATATGATTCTTTTTTGCTAATCTACATACAAATTCATTCACAAAGATGAGCTACTGAGCAGCAGGCCTGTTTTTTATTGCTATAACGGAATATCCCAGACCAAGACAGTATTTTCCTGCACTGAATTATCTTGGCTCCCTGGTCTTTAGGGTTTTTTAGGGTTCACCATCTCTGCCAGTTTACCTATACCAAAGTAATTGAATGTGTCCTCTTCAAAATTCAGGTGTTGCCAGTATGATAGTACGAGCAGGTACAGCCTGTAAGATGTAATGAAGGCTCCTTTCTTGTAAGTGGCTTTTGGGCCCTTACAAAAGAGATTTCAGTCTGTGTTGGGCTTGTTTCCTATCTTATTCTGCCCTCTGCCACGTGGAGATGTTATAAGAAGGCCCCAACATGACAACAAATGCTAGTGCCTTGGGTTCCAACATCCAGAACTGTAAGATAAAAAATTTTTGTTTTTCATACATTATCCATGCTGAGGTATTTTGTTATAGCAGCATAAAATAGATACTCTATTTGAAAATATCTTTTCAGTGTTTTATTGTCATTCCTTCTCAAAAACAGCAGTAAAGGGTAAAAAGGCATATTGTAAAAGCATTTAATAAATAACTTGAGGTCTTTAATACTGGAGAAAAATGTTTCTAATCTACTAATTATTGTATCTCATTCTCTCTTTGGAATGATGATGGGCCCTCAGCTTTGGAAGTTGGATGGTCAGACCACAAAACATTGGCAGCTTTCTGTAGGTGTTTTTCCTTGTACTGCTCCCTACTACCTTCACAGTTCCTGTAAAAGAAATTATTTTTCAAAAGGATATTGAAAGATCGCACACACTAATGAGTCTACCAAAAAACATACCAATTGAAGGGCGGAGGATTTAGCTAAGTGGTTCTGGTGCCTGTCTTGCAAGGGCAAGGGCTCGGGTTCAATTCCCGGTTAACCATATACAATACTGGGTGTGGAGACTCCTGCCCAACAGCAATCAGTACCACATACCACAGTGCCGGGCTTGGTGGCTCAAGCCTGTAATCCCAGCACTCGGGAACTCGGGAGGCAGAGGCAGGAGGATTACTGTGATGTGAGTTTGAGGCTGAGTTTAGGGCCAGACTGAACTACAAAGTGAAACCCTGTCCCAAAAAAACAAAACAAAAAAACCATAGCAACTGAAGATAGGAGGTCTGCCCTTTGCCCTGAATGTTGTATATACAAAATTTCTTCCTGTCCTTCTCCTTTCCCCTTCCTTGTCTTCCTCTCTCTCTGTTCCCCCTGTCTCTGTCCCTCACCTCCCTTTCTCTTTTCCAAAACATAAAAAACAAGTACTTGGGAACTACATGAATGGCTTACAGAATTTAAATTGAACCTCATTAAATTCTTTTTGATAAGTATTTACAGAAAGGAAAGACTGAATATTTTAAGGCTGTTACTTCTGTCTGAAATACTTTTTAAGCATTGTAATGTTCTAATTAAAATTATATCTTCTTGCCAGTGATAGTGGTACATGCCTATAATCTTAGTTAGTGAAGAAGTACGCAGGTCATCATGTGCTGAAGGACACATTCATAAAATAGAGCTAAACTGGCCTTTAAATCTCTAAATCTCAGTGAGAGCAGCAAGAGTCTGGCATTTGAGCTGTATTATCCACTCACCCACCTCATTCAGTTCAGGATGAATGAAGGGATCTCTGTTCTGAATAAGTGGAGCTCACTGAAGAGCAGTGTGGGCATCTTGCATTGTGTGTCATGGAGTTGCTTTCTTTCAGGCATGTGAGATCAACAAGACTGAGTACCCTTCTCCAATAGAGCCTTTTATTGAGAATCAAGTTCTTGAGATTTTTTTTTTTTTTTTTGAGACAGGGTCTCCCTTTGTAGTTCAGGCTGGCCCTGAGCCTTCCGAATGCCGGGATTACAAGGGTGAGCTACCATGCCTGGCACTGTGGTATGTGGTACTAATTGCTGTGGGGCGTGAATCTCCACGCCCAGTATTGTATGTGGTTACCAGAGAATCGAACCCAGCCCCTTGCGCTTGCAAGACAAGCACCAGAATCAAGTTCTTTTCCAGCCACAACAGCCTGAGAATTCGAAGCCTGGCTTGCTGCAGCTCCAACTCATTCATTGGGCAGCGACTCCTTGCCACGAGGGACAAGTCAGTATGAACATGGGCTACTATCCTCACCTAGCACAATGCTCATAGAGTACAGCTGTCATTCTGAGATATGTGTGACATCATCCCAGTCCCCATTTGCAGTGAGATGGCTCAAAGGTTCTTCCAAGGGGAAGAGTAGGTCTTATAATCATAATATTTACAGCTCTCCCCAAGGGAGTCTATTTAGAACAGAGCTTAGAAAGCTCATTCTTTGGCCAGTGTATCTAAAAATGTACCTTCATTTAGTTAATTGTTTTATGTGGATGTTTTGTTTTTTGGTTTTTTGGGTTGTTTTGTTTTGGAGCTATTACTGTGTTTATGATGATTACTTGATAAAGACTTAAATCTGGTACTGGCAAAAAAAAAGATGCGGGGAGGCCCAGGGATTTAGCTCAGTGGTTCTAGCACCTGCCTTTCAAGAACAAGGTCCTGGGTTCAGTCCCTGGTAACCGCATACAACGTTGGGCATGGTGATTCATGCCCATGAGCAATCAGTACTACATACCACATTGCTGGATGTAGTGGCACATACCTGTAATCTCAACACTGGGGAGGCAGAGACAGTTGGATTGCTGAGTTTGAGGCTGAATTCAGGACCAGCCTGAACCACAGCTTAAACAACAGCAAAAAGATGCAATATGTACATGGACCAACTCCCCACAATGAATGTAAATATTGTATATTGCAAACATGTAGTGATAAAAATGAAAATTTTGAAAAAGAATGAAAGAGTTAAATTTTGTAAAAAAATAAGATGTAGATGCTGCTGATGAGAAGGCATTAAAAAAAGAAGAAAGCTTATACTTAAAGATGTTGAAGACCTTTATGATAAAAATGGTATAGCTCCCAATAAACAGCACTCATTGAAGTGACAGACCCACACTCAGTAAGACAATTAAGAACCTTTCTTGGGTCAGGCAAAGGAAACCTCAAACATCTCTTCCTGCAGAAGGATTCCACTTTTATTGGCTCAGACTGTGGAGTAATTTATGCCCTATGACTAGCAAAAACGGTAGTGGAGAGTAATAGCTGATAATGGTATGATGCCATTATTGAGAAGTCACCTTGGAGCTTAAAAGCAGTAGCAGAAAAAGCGAATTATCAGAGACCCCTTACAGATGGAGACTGTATAATTAAGACAGCTCTTAAGTAACATCAGGGTTGAGGATTTAGTCAGTGGTTCCTGCACCTGCTTGCAAGTTCAAGGTCCCTAATTGGATCCCTGGTAACCACATACAACAATGCCAGGCATGATGACTCACGCCCACCAGCAGTCAGTACCACATTCAACAGTGTCAGGTGTGGTGGCTCACACTGTAATCCCAGCATTTAGGAGGCAGAGGCAAGAGAATTGCTGCGAGTTCCAGGCTGGCCTAGGCTCCATAGTGAGCTAAGGACCAGCCTGAACTACAAAGTGAAACCCTGTCTCAAAAAAAAAAAAAAAAAAAAAAGTAATATCAATAGCTACATGTTGCTGGGAAAATAGATTGGCAAAAAAACTAGAAATAAAAAGGGCTGTTTGCTAAGGTAAATGGCCCAGTCCACCAGGAAGACATAATTAACTATATACCAAGCAAGTGGCTCTCAAAAATACACAAAGCAAACTCTTTACAGTTTAAAGGAACTAAATAAATAGTAATAGCTGGATATGTCAGTATCTTTCCAGTAACAGATAGACATCTACACAGAGATGTAGAAGACGAACAACATTGTGAATCAGCCACATCTTTGCAGGTGTAATAACATCATTTTGAATTAAGGTAGGCCCTAAATCCAATGACTGGCTCCCTTTTAAGGATATAGAGACCTGGAAATACAGAGACACTTGACAGGACTATACCATATAAAGTAGGGACAAAAATTAGTAACAGTTTTGCTGTCTTAAACCAAGGGATGCCAAAAATTGTTGGCAACCACCAAAAACCAAAAGAGAGGCATGGAAGAGCTCCCACAGCTTTTAGAATGGGAATGGTCCTAACATCTCATCTTGGACTCTGAACTGTACAACTCAGAATAATTCTCTGCTGTTTTAAGCTGCTCAGATTTTTGACAAGGATTACAGAATAATCCTATAAGGTGGGAGAATCTAAACATACAAAAAATTGATTACTAGAAAAAGAATAGTTAGACATTGTCTGTACAGCATATACAAAAACTAATGATATGGACTATAGACCTAAAATTAAGCCATTCAGGTATAAAACACTTAAAACATAGGAATAAATCTTTATGACCTTGAGTTAGCCACATTTTTAAGAACACCAAAAACATAAGTGATCAAAGAAAACATTTGAATTGATTAAAAACTTGTACTGCTAATGTTAGTAATTGAAATAATGAGAAAGCTCACAGAATGGAAGCAAATATTCACAAATCTTACACTTAATGTGGTGTTTTTAATCATGACATATCAAGATTTTATTTTATTTATTTATTTATATTTTGAGACAGGGTCTCCCTTTGTGGTTCAGGCTGGCCCTGAGCTCATCCTCTAACTCACATCACAGCAATCCTCCTGCCTCTGCCTCCTGAGTGCTGGGTGGAATGACAGGTGTGAGCCACCACGCCTGGCACTGTGGTATATGGTACTGATTGCTGCTGGGTGTAAGTCTGCACACCCAGTATTGTATGTTTCCGGGGATTAAACCCGGGTCCTTGCGATTGCAAGACAGGCGCTGGAACCACTGAGCTAAATCCCCGGCACCATAACAAGAATTTTTGTAACTCAGGCTGGGCATGGTGGTGTACCCCTATAATCACAGAATTTGGAATCCTAAGGCCAGAGTATGGAGTATATCACTGAGGTGAGGCCAGCCTGAACTACATAGCAAGGCTCTTGTTTCAAAAAAAAAAAAGAAGAGAACAAAACAACTCAGTTTTAATATCAGCAAAGAATCAGATACTTCTCCAAAGAATGTATTCATATGACCACTAAGCATCTGAAAAGAAGCTAAACATCAGTCATCAAGAAAATACAAATCTGGGTTGGGGATTTAGCTCAGTGGTTCTGGCACCTGCCGTGGAAGCGCAAGGCCTCTAGTTCAGTCCCCGGTAACCACATACAACTGTGCCGGGCATGGTGGCTCACACACACCAGCAATCAGGACCACACACCACAGTGCTGGACCTGGTGGCTCACACCTGTAATCCCAGCATTCAGGAGGCAGAGGCAGGAGGATTACTGTGAGTTTGAGGCTTGCCTGGGCTACATAGTAAGCTCAGGACCAGCCTTAACTACAAAAGTGAGTCCTTGTCTTTAAAAAAAAAATACAAATCTAATCCATTAAATGTCACTTCTTAGGTACTAAAATGACTGTAGTCAGAAAAATGAATTCATGAATATGTGGAGTAATTAGAACTCTTATAAATTGCTGTGGGAATATGAAGCTGCTTTAGAAAATGGTTCAGTGGGGCCAGGGATTTAGCTCAGTGGCTCCAGGCCCTGCCTTTCAAGCACAAGGGCCCGGCTTTGATCCCTTGTAACCACATACAATGGTGGGCGTGGTGACTTACAGCCACGGTCAATCAGTACCATATACCACAGTTCGACCTCGAGATGGCTCATGCTTCTGATTGGGAGGCAGAGGCAAGAGGATTGCTGAGTTCAAGGCTGAGTTCAGGACCAACCTGAACTACAAAGTGAGACCCTGTCCAAAAAAAAAATGGTTAAATATAGTTAACCTCAAAATACTAAATGTATTTAACATGAACCTGAAGTCTTGTTGCCAAGTATATATCCAAGAAAAATGAAAATACATATCCACATAAAAATTGTACAACTAAAATAGTATTACTTATATAATAGCCAAAAAGTGGAAACAGCCTAAATACTGAACAGATGAATGAATTTTAAAAATATGGCATATTGATAACAAGCTTCATTTGCCTATAAAAACAAATAGGTACTGATGAATGCTGTAATACTAATATTAGGAGAAAAAGTTAGATTGAAATAAACATTCCATTTAGGTGGAATGTCTAGAATAGACATATCTACAGCCAAATCATAGTATAATGGTATAGTGCTACCAAGAGTTGGATGCAGGTAACAGTATGAGTATCAGTGGCTGTAGTGTATTGTTTGTTTTGGGTATAAGAAGTTCTCAGATTAGAACACTTGGTTTACAGATGTGAATAGAAACTTGAATTTTATATTAGATGGGTAAATTGTAAGGTGGGTGAATTATATCTCAGGCAAAGTATCTAAAAGTAAAATGAATAGTTGTGACTATAATTGATACAGATCAACCAAGTGATCTGTATATTTCAGAAAACAAGTTGATAGGATTGGTAATTATTTGATTCAAGAAAAAACATGTGATACCTGCTGAGCAAGTAAGTGCTCAGGTGGTTGCTTAGCGGTGTTGCTTTAGATTAAAAGGTAGCCTGAATACCACATTAAACTGAGTTTTAAGCATTGTACAGTTACATTGTTCAGTGTCTGACTGATTATTGAACAAAGAAGTGAAGTACAAGTACATTTTATGCCACATAATGTCTACCTTTAAAAATCAGTAAACCATGAAAATGGTACAAAAGTGTGGAACAATTAAGAGTTTTATTGGACGCTCATTGATGCCTATTTCTTAATACCTGTTGTATTAAATCTATTAAAATTACATTATTTAGGGCCGGGGATTTGGCTCAGTGGTGCAGTCGCAAGGGCCCGGGTTCGATCCCCGGTAATCACATACAATACTGGGTGTGGAGACTCACACCCAGCAGTAATCAGTACCACACACCACAGTGCCAGGTGTGGTGGCTCACGCCTGTAATACCACCCAGCACTGGGGAGGCAGAGGCAGGAGGATTGCTGTGATGTGAGTTTGAGGTTGAGCTCAGGGCCAGCCTGAACTACAAAGGGAGACCCTGTCTCAAAAAAGAAAAAAAAAAATTACATTATTTATAATTCATTCATTAAATATTTAAGTGTATCCTGTTCATGAGAGATTATTGGCAAGTAACATTCACAAAGGTGCTCATAGATAAGATTTGAAATACTTTGAAAATTGTAACAAACTTTCCGTGTCTTATGTAGAAGCATCAGTAGTCATGTTTAAAGTTTTTGAACAAAGAACTTGTGAGCTATAATATGCTTTCACTTGGTGTTTAATTACATTTTACTCTGCAAAAATTTGTCCTATTATCTAGAGCACATTTATGTTTTTAATGATTAAAATAAATGCATGAATGTACATTGTCATGATATGAAGTACATCATATGCACTAGGACTTTAAAGAACACTTTAAAAAGGTGTACTTTGCTTTATGCTCTGTATTTCCTATTATTACAGTCACTTGTTTCCTTAATAGAGGACTGGAAATAATTGGAAAGTCTTGTCCACTTAAAACATCTCTGCAGTTTGGGAGTAGATGCTGGCAGCCTCTTGGATAATTTTGCTACAGCATTTTGGAACTTTTCAAGCAGAGAAATATTTTGGTGCACATTTTATATTATAAACATTTGAGCATGTGAATATTAAAACAAAAGATTGAAATGTTTACACTTAGAACATACATCACATTCTTATTTTTAATGCCTTTTATTAGGGGTCCAATTTTGACCTGTTTCACAATCTATTAAAAGTTTGAGAGCCAGTTTGTAAAGCAGTAACATAGGAACAAAATTATGAAATCTAATGTAATATATTCTTCTTGGATTTTCCTTCATGGTAGTCCTTTCAGAATGTTTTTGACTTGTGTCTAGAAAACATAGATCTTATATTAGAAGGACAGACGTAATCCTTAAGTAATATTTGAGACTTTTTTTAAGTTAAAAAAGCATTCTGTCTGAATTGATCTGCCTCTGAATCAATATATTTCAACACTCAAGGAGATAATTTCCTCAGCTAATTTAGTTTACCTGTAAATTTTAAACAAAACTCTGACTTGAAAACATGGACAGTGTCCACCTATATTATGTTTATACTCATTTTGCTTTTATATTTTAGTGCAGATCAATTTTATCTTT
Organism: Petromus typicus; assembly: GCA_004026965.1. NCBI lineage: Eukaryota > Metazoa > Chordata > Mammalia > Rodentia > Petromuridae > Petromus > Petromus typicus. The sequence goes on along the minus strand of PVIR01016469.1, from coordinate 3,641 downwards.
GTTTAAAATAATTATATTAAACTCATGTTTTATTTGCTGTTATTTGTCTTTAATTGTGCATCTTTGATTTTAATTTTGAATGAGGAAATTTTTTGTACAAATATTTCATCAAATATTTTTACAGGGACACTTAGTCTGCCTGGATGAACCAGCTTCGGGAGCTGGGCAAGAAGCTCTACTTAAACAAGAGCAAGCAAAAATCATTCGATTCGAGAGGCAAGCAGAAGAGTTCCTCAATGCAGTCTTTTATAGAAAAGGTTGGTTTCAGTGAAGAGTGATATTTAGCATCTGCTTGTCTTATATTCATCTCCTTAAATTCTATATCATTTTAAAAGATGTTCTTAAAAATATTTTCCTTATTGATAATACACTTTATATTTTTCTACTGTATTCCTTTGATAACATTTAATTTGGAATAGAATTAAGGAAATTCCTGTTGCTCTCACCTTTAGCTTTGAAATGATGGTGAGTTTTACATAGTTCAGAAAATTACACAAACCTCAAAGTGTTAAGTTCTCAGGAATTCTGTATTCTGTTTGAAGTTTTGCAAATAGCACTGTTTGAATCATTAATAACTGTAAAATATCAGTAATTTCAACCTAAAGTTTTATTGGAGAAAAAATGTAATTATATCTTACAGTTAGTTAAATTTGTGAGCATTTTCCCCTTGATAATAATCACATTTAACTGAAATTTTTAAATTGCTGAAACTTGTCACCATACATTTTAGGTGACATTTACTAGCACTCCCTCTTCAGTTTTTCTGTCTTATCTTTCTCTTTTAAATTTATGTGGGCTTAACATTTGTTTTGGGTTTTGTTTTGTGTCTGTTTTTATTTATTTACTGCTGCTGTTGCTTCTCCTATTATTGTTAATATTATTACTTGTGTAATAGGGGTTGAACCCAGGGCCTTATGCATAGTAAACAAGCACTTTGCCACAAAGCAACATCCTGAGGTGCCTCACTCCCTCTTTTCCCTCCTTTTTGAATAAGGATCTTGCTAAGTTACCCAGGCTGGCCTCCAACTTGCAGTACTGCTTCCCCAGCCACCACACCTGGCTGCATTTCTTATATAAAGTAGAAAGGCCTCTCTAGCTACAGTTTTTCAGGATTTAGAAATACTTCATGGAGGCATTCAGTTCTTTCCTCTATACATAAAGCATAGCTGATACTAGCCATTAGTAAACTTCCCTTCACTGTCCATTCCAGTGACAAATCTTTACTTTTCAAAAAAATTATTTTTCAGTGGATATGTTTTCCTAAGTTAGACTTTTCTACTAGCTCCAAAATAGATGTTATTAAGAAATTCTTCAAAAGTCTACAAACCCCTGATAATCTTAAGTGTTCTTAATATTTAGGTGACTCAGTGAACTCACTTTCTTTAATATATCTATATGTTCACATGTTCCCATTCTTCTGGGAATTTCCTTCCCTCCGAAGTGTGAAGCATATATTTTGATTATACCCTGTTTAAAAATCAGTTTCTAATCAGTTGTTTATATTCAGGTAACAGCTAGACTTCAGTTGTATGCAATGAGTATTTTCAAAAACAGTACAAGGTGAAATACCACAGCAAATTAAGGAATGCAGGATCCTTGTTTATAGAAGTATGTTTTTGCTTGTTATTTTTCCCATTAGGTCTCTAGGTAAAATCTTGTGTTCTTAACTGCTGGTATCCTCTGGCCTACATCTCCCCTCTGAGTCTCCCAGGCTCATTTTATCATTTAGATGATAAGAATAGATTCCAAAATTCCAAAATTATGTTCAGAATAATTATTTCCTTAGATTTTATAAACATTTTTTGTTTTATTAAAATAATTCATGTTTAAAGTATGAATGACTGATAAGTTAGTTTTGTCAGTTTAAATATCTTAATAGCTCTACTCCTTTGAGATTATATAGAGTCATTACTCTGGCATGTTATTATAAAAAGCTTTGTTACCTGAAAAGTAATATTCCTCATTTACAAAACATCATGAATCCATATAGTTAATGCTTAAATTGTCTAAAGTGTTAAAGTAAAAGACATTGCCATTAAACCCCTGTTGCCTTGGTACTTCTTAAAGCTGTTCCCGAAATCCTCTTTTGCAAATGTCTTTAATTGCTTCTCACAGCTACCTACCTCGGTGTCCTAAACTGATTCAGAACATTTAACTTTGGGAAGAGCCAAAATTGCATGATGGCTGGTCCGTGAAATTTTTTTTTTTTAAACAAGCCTGCTTCTCCATTGTGAGGCACTTTTCAGCAGCATTCAACTGTATTTTATAATTAGACCTTATAAAGACTCATAGAAGAGCACTTCTAAAACTGATTCAGAAAGTAGCAAGAGTAATGGGATAAGTAGGTTCAAATCAAAAGGGACTAATGGCAATGTCTTTTATTATAATAGCTTTTTAACAATTAAATATTCACCATATATTCTGATAATATCGTGTATGGAGGAACCACTTTCATTCTTTCCCCCATCCACTCCTCTCCTTTTGATTTTTTTTTTTGCCCCCTGTAGCTCAGGCTGACCTCTTAACTCATGGCAATCCTCCTGCTTTAGCCTTCTGAGTGGTGGGATGATAGGTGTGCACCATCACACCCAGCCTGTTCTTTCTATAGAGTTGTTAAAGTCTCTCATAAGCAGATTCCTACCAAGAAATTCTATTGATAGAAAAATATAGTAAATTAAATGTTCTCATAAGCTTTCTTATCTAGAAGTTAAACTTCTAGGCATATAACCATTGGGGAGAAATTCTTACCTTCGAATTGATCTCAAGGTACATTTTTTAAAAGTGAGGTTTTATATTTATTAAACGTAGGAAAAGAAGTGTGCTCTGGAGAGTGAATCAAAGCAAACTAAAAGTAGAAAAAGAAACACACTCTTCAGAGTGCAGAAAAGTATACTGAAAGAACTTACAGTGACCATGAGGTTGATGGCTGCTGTCTTTTGTGCCCTCCACTGTAGTGTCAAATCTAGGCTATCTTATCAAAAACTTGTTTGATTTCATGCTAGAAGAATTGGAGATAGCTTTCTCTGATTGGGCCCAGGTTCAGGGCTTGAGCTCATGTGTTGTTGATCTCTGTGCCTGATATAAGTCATGCCCACTTGCCCAGCTGGCTGGCCATGCACTAATCTCCTGCCTCAATTCCCCCTGAGAGACAAATTCCTTTATTTCTTTCTGTCTTCACATAGCTACTTCCAACTGAAAGGGGTTGTTGGCCCTGCCTACTGAAGATTGTGTTCTTTCCAATTTCCTTGGGATGTTTCCCTGCAGGGCTGAGAAAAAACTATCAGTAGATAGTATAAAAAGAATTAGTACCCATATATAAAAAACTATTGAGCTGCTTGTTCAGTGAGAGAAAGGTTGTTGAATTTGTTTGGAGAGTCATGGGAGTCTGTGGATCATTATCACCTGAAGCCTTAAACGGAAAAACCTCAACTTTTTTTTTAGGTTTTTTTTTTTTTTTTGAGACAGGGTCTCGCTTTTGTGGTTCAGGCTGGCCCTGAGCTCAGCCTCCAACTCACATCACAATCCTCCTGCCTCTGCCTCCCGAGTGCTGGGATTACAGGCGTGAGCCACCACGCCTGGCACTGTGGTATGTGGTACTGGTTGCTGCTGGGTGTGGGTCTCCACACCCAGTATTGTTATGT